>JASVEL010004854.1:0-73186 GCA_032618575.1 Nicotiana noctiflora
AAATAAAAAATGTACAACAATAAACCGAGTCCGGAACCGAAATAATGTTAAAAAAAACAAAAAATACCAAAATAAACCAAAAAAAAAAATACACAATTACACATTTCGCAGTATAAAACTGCGAATTGCACTAACGGCCGTTAGTGCAATTCGCAGTTTTATACTGCGAAATGGGATTTTTTATTTTTTTTTTTAAAAAAATGGCCGTGTTTTCAAAAGTGGCCTATTTCGCAGTATTGTACTGCGAAATAGGCTATTTCGCAGTACAATACTGCGAAATAGGCTGCAAATGGGCCCACTTTTTAATTAAAAATCATAATTCGTAGTTTTGTAGTGCGAATTTGATTCTCAAAATTTTCTTATTTATAGACGACTGAACTTCATCAAAACTCTATCAACACAAATTATTTCGGTTTTTCTCTCTTCTCCTTATCAATCCATTTTTTATAATGTCTCAAGT
This sequence comes from Nicotiana noctiflora, assembly GCA_032618575.1. Classification (NCBI taxonomy): domain Eukaryota; kingdom Viridiplantae; phylum Streptophyta; class Magnoliopsida; order Solanales; family Solanaceae; genus Nicotiana; species Nicotiana noctiflora. The sequence continues at coordinate 461 of JASVEL010004854.1, forward strand.
TGCCAAAATGAGGGTTTCATTGTATTGGGGGGGTGAGGTTATTGTGGATAATAACTCAGTGAGGTATAGCTCTCCTCCACATTGTCATGTTAAATTGCCGCTTAATATGCAATACAATACTTTGGTATCGTTGTTACGTAAAAAAATGAGTGAGCGGAGGCGTTCGGTTAGCATTAAAGTAACTGGAAGATTTCCTTATTCAGTGACTCCGCATGGGTTTGCTTATTATTCGGAGTTTAACATTGACGATGATGAAAGTCTTAGAGATTTTTGCGGGTTCCGGACGAATATAGAGAATACATTGTAATAAAATTATTAGAAATGTATGTCAATGTTGAAGACCTTAGTAGTAATGAGGGAGTGCGTATAAGTGATAACCCACATTCATCGGATGGTTATTTTGGAGGAGCATTAGGCAGACAGGTTGGAGATGGAAGAGGTTCTCTTGATTTGAATTTGTCACCACAGCGAATGAGGAGCCAGAAAATAATGTTACTACTTCGTATAATGAAGAAGACGACCGGTAAACTTAAATTTAGTGAAATCTTTTTCTTTATGTTTTATTTGGATTTTTATTTATAGTTCTAATTTTCATAGGGTGTATTGTCCGGAATTGAAATTGACAAATTATGACCACGTCCCTAGTTGGAATTTGCAAAAATCTACAGTATTGGAGCACGGTGGTCCCTCTGGTAGTTATCAGCAACCTCAAGAAAGCCAGCATGAGACTTCAAGACAATACGAGTTGTAAGTATAGTGATGTAGTGATATGTACATTTAAATTTCAAGAAAATACGATTAGGATACTTAAATTTTTGTTGGTTATATGCAGTGAAAACGAGCTTCTAGAAGCTCCTGGACTAACAAAGTTGCCCGTACACGATGTTTTTACTCGTGACTTAGCAGATGCGCAGAGTCAGGAGGATGATAGTGATTACGATAACAATGCGGATGAGTCTGGTGATGAGACACCCTTCCGTGAGGAGGGTGATGATGTGGAGGATGACGATGAGGAGGAGGAAGTGAATGTGGAGCCTGATTTGACTAGGGAGCATGTTCCTCCTCCTCCCCCGATCTGTCGAAGAGTGTATGAATCCCACGTGCCTTTTCATGAGAGAAATATTCCATACCTGGATAATTTGCCTGCCATGCCTAATGTTGATGCATTGACAAGGGGTTATGATGAATTACGATCGAAGATGTGGGATGAATGTAGACCGGGTGTTGTTACAAAGGGCATGTATTTCCCTGACAAAGCGCGCCTAGTTAGGGTTGTAAAAATCTATACCATAAGGGAGTCTCGTGAGATGACGATAACTGAGTCAACTAGGGATAAATACAAGGCTGTATGTCGCAGGTGGTTCTTGGGTTGTCATTGGATGCTTCGTGCTACAAAGAAAAAATCTGGTTTGTGGAAAATTGGTAAATTTATTAGCGATCATAGATGTGAAATGGACACATTCAATGAGAACCACTTCAACCTGGATGTTGACTTGATTTCTCTTGTCTTGGTTCCATTTTTGGAAGTGTCTATTAGATTTAAGATTAAAGAGTGTATTACAGTTGTCCACAAGGAGTATGGTTGTACTATAAGTAAAAGAAAGGCATATCTCGGTCGCAAACGTGCCTTTGAACTAATTTATGGCGACTGGGATAAGTCCTTTTCAAATCTTCCCAGGTACATGGCTGCACTGCAACAATTTAACCCCGGTACTATTGTTGAATGGAGGCGCGAGCGAAGTCCTGGCGGTCCGGAATTTATATTCAACTATCTATTTTGGTCATTTAAACCGGCAATAGATGGTTTTGTGCATTGTCGTCCTGTAATTTCCATAGACGGTACTCATGTCTATGGAAAGTATGATATTAAGCTTTTGATTGCAGTTGCTATAGATGCCAATGGCCAAATATTTCCACTTGCTTTTGCCATTTGTGCGAACGAAAGTGAAGAGACGTGGACGCGATTCTTGAACCACTTGAAGCAACACGTTGTGAAACAGCGTTCAGGTATTTGTCTAATTTCTGATCGGCATGGTGGTATTTTAAGTTATGTACGTCACTTGGCTGAATGGCAGGCACCGCATGCATACCACCGTTACTGTGTGAGGCACCTAAAGGCCAATTTTCAAAAGAGATTTCCTGACAAGGCGTTGCATGACTTAATGTGGATGGCTGCAACTGAGCACCAACTATGTAAATTCAATAGGTGCATGGAAGCAATCCGGCAGTTGGAACCACGAGCCTATAGTTGGTTGATGCAACATGACACTCAAATGTGGACATTGCATGCTGATGGTGGCATACGATGGGGAGCCCTCACCACGAATGTGTCGGAGTCATTTAATGGCTTGTTGAAATATGCCCGTGGACTGCCTGTCACTGCCATGGTCCGCATGACTTTCAAACAGAGTGCAGAGAGATTTGTTGAAAGGCATGCAGCTGCATCGTCATTGTTGGATAGAGGTGTTGAATTTATGCCAAAACCCATGGAAAGATTCGAAAAGTACAGGAAGCGAGCACAGTGGCATTCTTATCTTCAGTACGACAATGAACAAGGTGTTTTCGAAGTTAAGACAGGTAATCGTGCACACCGTGGGAATAATGTACACACGGTGAATGAAAGTAGAAGGTTATGTTCGTGTGGGAAATGGACCATCTACCACATGCCGTGCCCACATGCATTGAATTGCTTTCAACAAGTTGGCTATGGGGCAACAAACTACATTGATAGGCACTACAGTGTTGCAGCATACGTAGACACGTATAGTGGGAAGTTGCATCCTTTAGGTGCCGAGCATTATTGGCCGACGGAACCTTTTAAGTTGGTATGTAACAAGGAGTACTTGCGCAAGTTGAGAGTACAAAAGAGAACACGTATACCAAACCAAATGGATGTTGGTGAGTCTGTTTATGCACGTAAATGTAGCATATGCTCCCAAACTGGACATGACCGCCGTAAATGTCCTTCAGGTGCAAGTTCGTCCAATGTACCCAACTATCAACCATAACATTAGTTCCTTATTTTTGTATTATTAGTTGTAATATATGTATGTAGTACCTTTTGTGCGTTTGAAATAAAATTATTCTTCAAATTACGTATGTTGTTGTAATTTTCTTAATGTGATGTTGTGCACTTTTAAATAGTGTATCATAATACGAAAAGTGAAGTTATGAAAAGCATGTGAATTGTCATATCTATGTCATTTCGTCCATGTAATTCGTAGATCAATACTACAAATATAAATTTGTCCTTTTATTTGAAAAAACCTTAAAATTATGTGATTTTTAGTGTCCTAGTAATTCGTAGTTCAATACTACGAAATATAATGCGTAGTTCAATACTACGAAATGTAATTCGTAGTTCAATACTACGAAATGTAATTCGTAGTTCAATACTACGAAATGTAAAGTTGTCACTTCTTACGAAAAAGTTGCATTTTTTTGTAATTCGTAGTTTACAAAAAGTTGTCACTTCTTACGAAAAAGCTGCATTTTTTTGTAATTCGTAGTTTAATACTACGAAATGCAAATCGTAGTATTATATAACGATTTATGTTTATGTTGCCTATAAATACGGGGCTCATTACCGTCATTACATGTGCTTAAAATCTTACAAAGCGCAAATATTTCTTGCGAACGTTTCATATTTTCAAAGTGTGTTACTGTGCAATATTTTAAATGGCTCAATATGGAACACCAGTGTGTTATTGTGGAAAAAAATGTGTGCAACAAACATGTTGGGAAGGTGATGATGTTGGACGCCACTACTGGATGTGCATGAACCGGATGGATTGCTACAAAAATCCGAATGAGCCAATGTGTGAGTTCAATGAATGGGCTGAGGAACAGTGTCTCCAAGCAAACTACAGAGAACGAATGCTTAATCTGCATAATATGTGGTTAGCGCAAGCAGAAAGCAACTACAATAGCAATATAAGAAGGATACAACTCAGGGACGAGGTGAGGGAAGAAAAAAATAAAAAACTAAGAGGCAGAATGGAAATTGGCATCAGCTATGGGAGAAAACCAAAAAAATAAACAGGAAATTGCGGAGCTTAAGGCGAGAGTAAAAGAGTTAGAAGACGAACAAGAACGACTGCTAGAACAATTTAAGTGGCTAGAACACAGAATAAATGGAAGCTCATAGAACGTCTACTTGATTTTACTCTCGTTTAAGTGTCATTTCATTTTAACTGTAATAGTATGTTTGTGTTTGTATTGAACAATTTTAAGTTTTATGGGAATATTATGTTGTAAGTTTTATTGGAATGTTATGTTTGTGTTCTATTTTATATATAGATATTTGGCTCATTGTTCTATTTATTGCTTTAGTTATATTTGAATTGGAAGTGTTGTTTATAGATATTTGGCTCATTGTTCTATTTATTGCTTTAGTTATATTTGAATTGGAAGTGTTGTTTCTACTATTAATGCTATGTTTGTATTTATACATTAATGAAATCAAAAAATATTTATTTATTCAGAATAAATATTATTTACACAAGTGTATATACATAATGAAATCAATGAGTGCCGCATGCTTTGTGCCTCAAATTTGCTGCTGGCCTAAGCCGCATCCCCTGTCGGTCTGGCACACTATCTGGATCATCATCGTCAAGCCGCCTTTTTATGGGAGGATGTGCAGCGGCATCTACAGCACAACTTGCAGGGTCGGAGGAATAGGCCGTTGGGCCGGCACCAACCTATACAAAATAAGTAATGTTAGATAAAATATGAGAGGTATTTAAATTATTATGGTTAACAAATTATTTCTCTCACAATGGTCTCGTCGAGGTCCTGCGTATATTCATCGATGGTCAGCTCATCATCGCATGTAGTATGGTCAAACATGGTCTGAGATGAAGACTGCATAAAAATAGATGTAATGAATTTATTGCATCGAAAGTAAAATAATGTAGAATTGAAAAACAAAAGTAATACAAACATACCGCATCAAATGCAAGGGACGATGTATAACTCAACCTACGACCGCCATCCACGTCACGGGTCGGCCGATGCTCAGCTGCAGTAGATGTGCCAGCGAAGTACTCATGTACATCCCCGTCAAAGGTACCCATAATCTACAATGGTCCGGATGGGGTCATCTGTGTCGCTGGCAATGACAACCGAAGGTCGTATGAGGGCATACTGCTGCCAGGGTCGTATGAGGGCATGCTGCTGGAAGGGTCACCTGGATGCGTCATAAAACCCCGCTGCATGCTGCTGGAAGGGTCAGCTGGATAGGTCATAAAATCCCGCTGCATGCTGCTGGAAGGGTCAGCTGGATGAGGCACATAACCCTCCTGCTCATCTCCAAACCCCCCAGCTCCAAACCCTGCAGGTGGGTCGACCGGCTCCTCAACACCCCTTCGCCGTGCACGTCGTCGTCGTCCCCTGCGAGCCCTAGCCCCTGCACGGGGGACTGGCCTACCCCTCTGGTACGCGTCTGCATCCATATAATCGGGCTCATCATCTAACCTATTGCCCTCCCTCGCCTCTTCCAGTCCCATACGACACATCTGGGCAACCATCTGTGCAAAGTCAACCAGTCCAGGGTTGTCTTCAGACTGCTGGGTATCTACACTAGCCTGGTAGACCCGGTGAAACCAACTAACCTGTGAAATAAGTCAATTAGTAAGTAAATTACTCTATGCCATAATTATATGATATTAATAAGTCAAAATAACATACCAGTGACTCGTGTCGTCCGGCATACGGTCTGTACCGGCCGTCAAGCATGTGGATAGGGTTCCCGACATACTTCCGGGTGTGACGTCTGTACCAGGCCTCATAAATCGCAATACTAGCCTCCTGGTACGGTGTCGGCGGTGGCGGGATGCGCTGAGCTCGCTCCTCCCAATGGACTACCTGGTCACGCAGCCACGCTGCATAATCCCGGCTCATGTTGTGACGGTCGTCACGCTGAAAATGAGTAGGGTCCCAGGAGGGATCACTCGGTACCGGCTGATGACGACCAAACTGACGAAGCACACGCTCCGTCGCATGATACTCAACAAATTCCCAGAATATCAATGGGACGGAGCTGCTCCATATGAGCCGGTCTGCCGAGCAAATAGCAGGTAGGTGCGCAAGTAGCTCATCAGTGTACGACATCCAGATGAACTACAACGAATAACAATAAATTAGTATGCAAGGTACAACTACATTTAAAACAACCAACTTTATGTAGATGTTTACTTGTCCAGTATGCAACATATCCAACTGGTCCCTAATAAGGGGGAGATTGTGGTGCACATCCACTCCTCGGTAATTCCCCCGCCGGAGAATCCATCTCACAGCTAGCGGGAGGGGCGGATAGTCCTGTGCCGGCAGAGGTGGCTGTAGTGGCATGATACGCTGCCACGCCCAAACCTAACAAAAAATACTGATGTAAATTATGAGTCATTTTAAAATATATAATTTGTGCTTAATTAATTTTGAAAGTATTTTTTACCTGCAGGAGTGGCAAAAAACCACCAATATTAATAGCTGCACCGATGCTAGCCCGGCACATGCTCCTGTAGAGATACGCCAGAACAGCAGCTGCCCAACTGTACTGATGCACCTTCTCCATATCCTCCAGAGGCTGGAGAAACCGCATCGATATCTTGTTCCCCGACGTGTTGGGAAACAAGACACACCCAAATAGCATGAGTAATGCCATCCGAGTGAAACGGATAATCCACAGCTCCTCTGTCTCCTGCGTGAACTGTGGATGCAACTCCGCCATGAACGCTCTAATCAATGATAGCTGGACACGACAACCACCAAGGTCGCCCTTCGGGTGCAAACCTGTCATCCGTCCCATCGCATCTGCCAGTTGTGCGCGGGTCATCTGTCTCCACGTCTGGGGCAGTATCAATGCACGGCCCTCAATGCGCAATCCATACAACACCTGCACATCCTGGAGAGTGATCGTAGCCTCTCCAGTAGGCAGGTGAAATGTATGCGTCTCTGGTCGCCACCGCTCTATCAACGCTGTGATGAGCGACCAGTCAAGCTGCATCCGTCCCAGCTCAAATATGCTGTATAAGCCGGTCTGCTGTAGAAGGTCTACTACTCGTGGATGAAATGGATGCTGCGCCAAAACTCCCACAGATCGTCCGGCCTCCTGGGGCGTATAGTCTGAAGAGCTAGATGGCCGTGCCAAATAGACTCAGATCTATGGTCACCCTGCAGTACTAATAATCCTGCTGCCAAAGGTCCAGGGTGTGCAAGTTGACGAGATGCCATGTCGTGTACTATAAATAAGAAAAATTAATTATTACATAGAAAAATTTTATAATTTTGTTAACTTAATTAATTAAATTACGTATAATTTAATATAACGGTTTTTTAAAGGTTCTAGGCTTGATTTTTGAGGCCCGGGACCACATAATAATGATTAATTATTCTAAATCTCAATTTTAATATTTTCATAATTTTGTTAACTTAATTAATTAAATTACGTATAATTTAATATAACGGTTTTTAAAGGTTCCAGGCTTGATTTTTGAGGCCCGGGACCACATAATAATGATTAATTATTATAAATCTCAATTTTAATATTTTCATAATTTTGTTAACTTAATTAATTAAATTACGTATAATTTAATATAACGGTTTTTTAAAGGTTCCAGGCTTGATTTTTGAGGCCGGGACCACATAATAATGATTAATTATTCTAAATCTCAATTTTAATATTTTCATAATTTTGTTAACTTAATTAATTAAATTACGTATAATTTAATATAACGGTTGTTTAAAGGTTCCGGGCTTGATTTTTGAGGCCCGGGACCACATAATAATGATTAATTATTATAAATCTCAATTTTAATATTTTCATAATTTTGTTAACTTAATTAATTAAATTACGTATAATTTAATATAACGGTTTTTTAAAGGTTCCGGGCTTGATTTTTGAGGCCCGGGACCACATAATAATGATTAATTATTCTAAATCTCAATTTTAATATTTTCATAATTTTGTTAACTTAATTAATTAAATTACATATAATTTAATATAACGGTTTTTTAAAGGTTCCAGGCTTGATTTTTGAGGCCGGGACCACATATTAATGATTAATTATTCTAAATCTCAATTTTAATATTTTTATAATTTTGTTAACTTAATTAATTAAATTACGTATAATTTAATATAACGGTTGTTTAAAGGTTCCAGGCTTGATTTTTGAGGCCCGGGACCACATAATAATGATTAATTATTATAAATCTCAATTTTAATATTTTCATAATTTTGTTAACTTAATTAATTAAATTACGTATAATTTAATATAACGGTTTTTTAAAGGTTCCAGGCTTGATTTTTGAGGCCCGGGACCACATAATAATGATTAATTATTATAAATCTCAATTTTAATATTTTCATAATTTTGTTAACTTAATTAATTAAATTACGTATAATTTAATATAACGGTTTTTTAAAGGTTCCGGGCTTGATTTTTGAGGCCCGGGACCACATAATAATGATTAATTATTATAAATCTCAATTTTAATATTTTCATAATTTTGTTAACTTAATTAATTAAATTACGTATAATTTAATATAACGGTTTTTAAAGGTTCCAGGCTTGATTTTTGAGGCCCGGGACCACATAATAATGATTAATTATTATAAATCTCAATTTTAATATTTTCATAATTTTGTTAACTTAATTAATTAAATTACGTATAATTTAATATAACGGTTTTTTTAAAGGTTCCATGCTTGATTTTTGAGGCCCGGGACCACATAATAATGATTAATTATTCTAAATCTCAATTTTAATATTTTCATACTAAAAGACTACGCTAAAATTAAATAAGGCTCTACGCTACAAGGCTCTACGCTAACAAGCTCTACGCTAACAGGCTCTACGCTAACAGGCTCTACGCTAACATGATATAAAATAACATATTAATGTAATACTAAAACAATAAATATACCAACATAACATATTTTCTAATAAATTATAAAATAAAATTAATTCAAATACCTCAAATTAAAGTTGTAAAACTGAAATTTTGTTACCGAATTCGTGTCCAACAGTATCTTCGGGTGGGCCCCACTTGTATTGCACTTGAAGGGGACGGATGGGACTTCGAAGTCAAAATTTTGGCAAAAATTTGAAGAGAATTTGAGGGGGGGCCGAGGGGATTTGAGGAATTGTTAGTGAGTGTGAGAGTGGAGAGGAAGGAAGGGGCGGATATAACAATGGTGGGCATTTCGCAGTATTGTACTACGAAATGCAATTCGCAGTACAAAACTGCGAATTGCATTTCGCAGCACAATACTGCGAAATGCCTTATTTTTTAAAAAAAAAAATTTTTTTATTCATTAACTGTAACGGCCTATTTTTCTAAAAAAAAAAAAAATTTTAATCCATTTCGCAGTATAAAACTGCGAAATGTACAAACGTCCGTTTGTACATTTCGCAGTTTTATACTGCGAAATGTGTAATTGTGTATTTTTTTTTTTTGGTTTATTTTGGTATTTTTTGTTTTTTTTAACATTATTTCGGTTCTGGACTCCACCCCTAAAGGGTCCGGAATCTAAATAGGTTTCTTTTGGACTTAAAGTAAATTTTTAGATTTTAAAAAAAATTTACTATATATAAAATGCAACGCCAAATTTTCTGGCATTGAACGTGTCAGACCTGGCAGTTTGTTATAACTTTCCCCCTTCTTCTTCACCCATCGTCTTCCTTATTCCCTCCTCCATTTTTTTAAGTTTGGTCCCCCCCCCCAAATCTGTCCGGTTTTATTAAAAAAAAAATTTTTTTGGTCCCCCCGACATATAATAGTTGATGCACATGGGTCCCATACTCGAGTAAAGCTTGTTGGTATTATTGATTTACAGTTTTGGAGTAAAAATTTCCATCTTTTCGGTTTGAGAAAAATCTAAATCGAGGTATTTCGTTTACAATAATGCATATTATTATTATTCGATTTGTGTGTTTAATTGGTTTGTATTTTTTTCCGAAATTAGTATGTTAAATTTATCCGGATTGGTATGTTAATATATGCGCTTTCATGTTAATATTCTATTTATATATATTTGTTTATTTTAGATTATTTTTAGCATAGTAAAATGTAGACCTTTTTAGCGTAGTAAAACTAGACCCTTTTATGCTAGTAAAATTTAGAGCGTTGTAGCGTAGTAATGTGTAGTATTTAGCTTGGAATTTTGATCCTCAAAATATGGAGCGCAGAACTTTTAAATATTATACAATTAAGTTATTAAAAATTATCGAGTTCATGACCTCAAATTTATCGAGCCCGGGACCCATATGTAAGTAATTTGTAAAATTAAATTATTAAAATTTAAATTTAAATAAAAAAATACATAACTATTAATAATAGTTTGGTGTCGCACATGTAGGTAATTTGTATAGTTAAATTATTGAAAATATAAATATAAATTATAAAAAATACATAACTATTAATAATAGTTTGGTGCCAGTGGGCCTAAAAAATATCGAGCCCGGGACCCATATGTAAGTAATTTGTATATCTAAATTATTAAAAATATAAATTTTAAATTATAAAATACATAACTATTAATAATAGTTTGGTGCCGCTGGGCCTCAAAAATATCGAGCACGGGACCCATATGTAAGTAATTTGTACAATTAAATTATTAAAAATATAAATTTAAATTATAAAAAAATACATAACTCTTGATAATAGTTTGGTGCCGATTGGCCTCAAAACTATCGAGTCCGGGACCCATATGTAAGTAATTTGTACAATTAAATTATTAAAAATAAAAATTTAAATTATAAAAAAATACATAACTATTAATAATAGTTTGGTGCCACTAGGCGTCAAAAATATCTAGCCCATAACCCATAAGTAAGTAATTTGTACAATTAAATTATTAAAAATATGAATTTAAATTATAAAAAAATATATAACTTTTAATGATAATTTGTACAATTTAGTTATTAAAAATTATAATTTTACAGTTGACGACATGGATGCACACATACATCCTGGCCTTCGGACGTCGGATCTATTAGGCCTACAGCCCCAGCATCGATCAGAGTATATCTGGGATGGACAGTTGCTGACATAGACTTTTCGGGCTAGGAGAGTGGATGTACTATTGGATTTTTTGAGTGAGCGCGTTCTACATCCTCGATGGTCCATCACCTAGAGGAGATGGAATTTTATAGGATTATTCAGATTGGCGGGATACAGATGGACTATGCTTTGATCACGGCCATGATTAAGTGGTGGCGACCGGAGACGCACACTTTTACTTGCCCATTGGCGAGGCCACCATTACACTGCAGGACATAGAGATTTTGTATGGACTGTCAGCCGATGACTTTCCTGTTCTATTCCCTGCGAACATGAGGCATTATTCGTGGGAGTCGTATTGGGATATGCTGCTCATAGGTTTGAGGCCGGAGGCCGAAGATCCCAGGGCTGGGATAAGTCGCATACCGTTATCCCCCATTAGACAGTGCCTAGAGCAGCTCCACGATACTATCACAGACCAGTCAGAGGAGGCGGATGTAATGCATTATACTAGGCTGTTGCTGCTCCTTCTATTTGGGGGGGTCTTGTTCCCGAACACTTCGGGGAACCTAGTCAGCCTCCGATTTCTCCATCATATTACCCGGTTCAAGGATACAGCCACCTACTGCTCGGGTGGTGCTGTCCTCGCACTTTTCTACAGGCAGATGTGTCGGGCTTCCATGGGCACATAGAGAGACGTTTGTGGCTTCCTGCCGCTTCTACAGGTGAGAACATATTCAATGAAAATGCCCGTTAGTTACAAATCTATCTAGGTATAGTTTATCTCACACTATACATCAACTTTCTATGTTAGGTTTAGGTGTGGGAGCGATTTATGCATCTTAGACCACCTCTACCACAGCTACCGCTGATGTAGACATTCCACATCTGCCTTTAGCTTGTAGGTGGGTTATGCGGTGTTGACTTTCACGAGCGTATGATGCTCATCATAATCTCCCCGGCATCAAGGATGTGTTGGACTTCCTCGAGGACGCACAAGTGAATATCTAACTAAACGTACCAGTTATTGTTTAATTTAGTGTTACGCATACTAAAAATTTGTGTTGTTATTTGATAGTTCATTTTGACGCCGTATAGCGAGGACTTGATAGCTACCCTGCCAACGTACTGTACGTTCAGTCGGCATATTTGGAGGACCTTTGTCCCTCTTACATGCCTCTATATCATGGAGCGTCATGCCTCGGAGCGGGTTTCGCGTCAATTTGGCATGCCGTAGCCTATACCGCCTCCGCCTGCATGACATCCCTTACATTATGAGAGGGATGATTGGTCCAGGGTGGACGACACCTTTATTGACTGGCTTCACGCTCAGCTAGTTATTTGGGATAGACGAGGTGATTTGATCCCACCTCCGCAACACTATCCTATTGATGGATATATGGCATGGTACCATACAATTTCTCGACTTTTTATCGGGAACCCAGTTCATCAGGCAGAAACGTGGTACGTCTCATACGCCGGGAGATACGAGGCTCTAGTAAGTTTTATGTTATATTTAATTATATACATATAATGTTGTGAGAAATACCTAGTTTACATTCTTTACTTTTGTGCAGGCTATTAGATTGCATACCGTCTATCATATGGGGTAGCAGTGCAGAGTTATGTCCACGATCCTATGGTCATGTTGGATTATGGTCGGTGATTCATGGGAGTGGCTGCCGAGATACTGCAGCGAGCTAGATCGGATCAGCGGTTGGACACGATACTGATTATATTGACCCAGCCACATACCAACGAGGTCGTGGTATTCCACGAGCTGCTGGTGCCCGACGACCTGCTGCTCCCCGATGACCAGGTGCTGCCCGGCGACCTCGTGCTGCCCGAGGTGATGTTCAGCAGGGGGCCGATGATGCTCCTGATGATAATATTGCTGTTGATATGACAGGTGGCATGCATGAGACGGACATGCCATCTTACAATCTTGGTATTTATGACACTCCAGGCCCTTCGCAGATGACCCCATCAGGTCAATTATTGATTAGGGGCTCTGATTTTCAAGCAGCGGATTGGGGTAGATATTTTCCTGGCCCATCTATCACTAATGAGGGTCGACCGACCCGAGATTTATTTAGTGGCCGCCAATTGAGTTATGGGAGCTCTTCACATGCGCAAGTGTGAGTTTATTAGTTTTGAATTTGAATTTGTTTTAACTATAACTTATTTTATTTATTACACTATATTAATCTCCTTTTTCAGGCTTCAGTTGACGATGCGACAGATGACTATATTCAGGATCCAGACGCTATTATGTTAAGATAATATAAATTGTTATAAATTATTATGTAATTTTCTAAACTAATTTTTATTTTGTTATGTAGCCTTTTATTGGACCTGACAGCACCACCGTTGCATGTAATCATGCGCCGCATCCAGCTATAATGAGAATATTTGATGATGATGATCCTGATAGCGTACCTAGGCGGGTGGGGATGCACCTCAGGCCGACGGCTACAATGAGACACACTGGATGCGGGACTTGACTGGGCCGAGCTTTCTTTTTTGTAAATAATTTGTTGTAAATAATTTTTTGTAACAACAATATTTAATTGAATATCTCCATTACTTTTTTTAGTTCTCCATTTGTTTTATTATTTCGGATAACAACACAAAGACTTAAACTTAAATGCCACTGAAACTTAAATTAGTACAGCACGAACACAAACATAATCTCCCACTTAAACTTAAATTAGTACAACACAAACACAAACATACTCTTCCATTAAAACTTAAACTTAAACTTAAATGCCACTTAAACATGAGTAAATCAGAAAGACAAACATAAAAATGAACTAAACACATAGTAGGAATTGTTTAGTATCGGCTTCCATTTATTTTGCGTTTTAACAACTTAAATCGTTCTTCCAGTTGTTCTTTTTCGTCTTCTAACTCATTCAGTCTCGCATTCAGCTGCGCAATTTCCTTTTTATTTTTGATTCTTTGTTCCTTCAGTGCTGCATAATTCCATTCTGCTCACCATTTTTTTTTAATATTTTACCTCCCTCAGCTCCTCCCTCATTTCTTCCATTAATCTATTGCTTCGGCTTTGTTGATCTGCTTGGGCTAACCACATATTATGAAGACTTAGCATTCGTTCTATGTAGCATTCTTGGTAACATTGTTCATCGGCCCATTTATCAAACTCACACATTGGTTCGCTGGGGACCTTGTACAACTGGTTCATACACATCCAGTATCCACGTCCAACATCACGACCTTCCCAACAAGTTTACAGCGCACAAGCTTTTCCACAGTAACACATTGGTATACGCGGTTGAGCCATTTACTATTAGTTAAAAAATATTCAAGTTGAAAGAAATATTAGCGTTAGTAAATTTTTGAGCACAGAAAATGACTACAGTGAGCCCGTTATTTATAGACGAGTGAACACACATACAATGCCAGGTTTGATGGCGTTGTATTTTGCGCTTTAAATATTATGATGTTGACAATTTTACTTTATGTCGTCCGGCCAGCTTTTTCAGTTCGACAAGACAGCACACGCACAACGCCAGGTTTGATGGCATTGTATTTTGCGCATTAAATTTTATGATGTTGACAATTCCACATTATGTCTGTGAGCACATGATTTTTGCACCAAGCAATTAATTCCAAAATTAAAATAAATATGTTTTGAGTGCAATTATTTGATTTGTTTGGAATTGGCTATACTTTTGTGTTTGAATAAGTAGAAATTAGAAGAAAATCAAAAATAGGCTAGGAATTAATTTGCTAGGTTAATTAGTTAGATTTTAAGAAAATTAGCAAAAATGGTGTTAAGTAATAGAAATTAGGAAAAAATAGTAGAAAATTGCCAAAAAATATTAGATAATTAGAGTAAGTAGGAAACTAGGTTTTATAATTTTCCATAAAAGAAAAAGAAAAAAAAAATATAAAAGAAAATACATAAAAAATAATTAAAAAACCAGAAAATACAAAAAAAATACATAGGACTAATGAAATTGGGCCATTTTAATTGAAATTAGTGGCCCAGTCTGTTAAGCCCAAGATTTTGGCCCGCCTGATCACACAGAGATGCAATCCCAGCATTTCGTGTGCTTAATCCTACGGCGGAGATAAAAGGGCGAATCAATTAGTTAATTAAAATAGGTAGTTTTAATCTCAACCGTCCGTTTAAGTTGATCCGACGATTGAGAGCCTGGGTCTTGTTTGTAACGATACGGCGTCGTTTTAGTAACGCTAACGGCAGCCGTTGATCTTCATCCATCGGACGGCCTAGATTACATGGGACATTCCGCCTATAAAAGGCTTGTGTCCGAACAGCCGTCTCATTTTGGCCAAATGCATAACCCTAGCCGCCCCTCACCCCTCTCTTCTCTCTCATCTTCATCACGTCAAACCCTAATTGGCCATGGCGGCCACCACCCTCCACGGTGGTCGCCGGCCCTTCTAATCCCCTCCTATCATCTTTTCTTCTTCTGTTTCTTCTTCTCCATCAGAACCCCAAGAACAAACCCTTTCTTTTGAAATTCCGGTCACCGGAACTTCACCGGTGACCACCAAACAATGAAGACGTCCTCCAAACCAATGCCGTTCGAACCCCCTTCCCATGATCTACCCAACCATATAAGTCACCACCGTCGAATCAGCCTGGAACGTCTCGAATATCCAAAAAGATGTCGCCGGAAACCTAACTCCGGCGACTCGGAACTTCAACCCTAATAAAGACTTTACCTTTTACCCTTCCCAAACACCCCTCTGCAACCAAAAAGCCTTAAAGGCTTCGTCTTGAAGCCTAACAAGAAAATCAGAAAGAAAACGAAAAAAAAAGAAAAAAAGAGAAAACAAGGAATACATCTGGGAGTTTGAAGGAGAATAAGGAAAGAAAACAAAGAGAATAAAGAAATGAAGTCCGAGAGAGAGTGTGAAAGGGGAAAGAAATAGGAAAGCTTGGGGGACAGACCCCGCCAAGCTAAGTACTTTTTACCTGTCTCTGCTTTTTAGTTTTATTTTGTTTGCATGTTTCTTGTTTCTGTTTCCCATTTGTTTGTTTGGTTTTTGATATCTTGTGCTTCATTCGTTAGTTTTAGGTTCTTTCCTGTTTGTTCTCTATATCTTGTGCTGGTTTGTTTGTCTCCTTGGCTCAAAGAACGTGTTAGCACTAGGGTTTTTAATCGCCTTGTTTTTCCTGTCTTGATCTGATTCTTATGTTCTGGCTATTATGATTTTCTTTTCCTGAGTCTATCTTTCCTTCGTCCTTTTGACTTGTGATTTCTTATTTTAAGTAGCATGACTTCTGTTGCTCTTCATGACTTCATATAGTAGTTCTCTTCGTTCTTTGTTAGCATTAGGCCTCCGTTTCTTGTTGATATTAGATAACCTCTGGTAATTTGGGTGATTCTTGTCCTTTGTTTATTCTTATGATTAGTCTCAGGGTTAGGTTTGGCTGTTATTCTCATGCATGAGTCTATTCTGCTTAGCTTTACCCGTTCTATCTGTTTAGCATAATTTTAGGGTCAATACTTAAGAATAATTTCTGATTACCTTGCTTATGATTACCTTGTTAAAGTCCACTGTGTCTATGTCCAGTTGAACCATGTTAGCTATTTTGTAAAGACTTAGCATCAATGAGTCTAGGACCATGAACTTTAAGTACTCTGGGTCTTTTAATGGATCATCTAGCATAAATTGGTTGTAATTAAGTCTGGTTGATGTTAATTAACACTTTGGTATATGAAATTGAGTCATGAGAGTTGATTAATTAAGATTCATCATTATCAAACCTGCCTTCTGAGTTTTAATTGACTGATGAACATTGCTTGGTTTCATATGACTATGTGTGCATTTGAATGTCAAAATGACTGAGTTTGCATTAGGTTTATTGTTAGTATGGATACTTTTAAAGGCTTTTCATACTTTAGGAGGATTGGTTATAGCTGTAATGCTAGGTTCCATAAATGGCTAGTTCTTAAATAGGATAGAACTTAAAATGAACAAAATTAGGCTATAAGTTAAATAATTGGCTTAAGAATGGTCAACCTTGCAAAGGGTTGACCCATTCTATAAAGCCCTAACACACAGCCCACTTTTAAAAGTGGCTAGTTGTGCAAAAGGGGCTATGTCTGCAAATGCAGACTAGCCCAGGCTCTCTTTAGAGCCCTGAGCATAAAATGGCCAAACCTGCAAATGGTTTTGGGCCCAAATGTTCAGTGATTGGCTTTAATAGCCAAAGCTAAGTCTCAACTCGAGACTGGCTAGATTCTAAAGAGTTGCTTTAATAATAAAGCAGGCTATGCCTGCAATTAGCTTAAATTTGAAATAACTTAGTGATTATTAACTGAAATAGATCCAGAAGTGGCTAAAATTGAAATAGTCCCTTAAAATAAATCTGGCCAGCCCTTAAATACTAATGCCAGGGCTGGCTATTAGTTAAATAGGTTCAAAGGTTGCTGAAATTTGACCTAGGTAGACTTAGTAAATCAACATTGGCCTTGAGGGCATAATTGGGAGCTAAAAAGGTAAAACAGTAAATAGTTAGAACTTAAGAGGGTAATGGAGTCATTCATGCCCCTGATTTCTGCAATTTTGCAGAGATTTAAGGGTATAATGGTCTCCTAAAAATGGGAAATATGTAAAAATCTTTAACCCATAAGGATACATTGGTAAAAGGCCCTAAAAGGAATCTTTTAGAACCTTCCAGCATATGTTGGAAGGGTTTTTCATAACTGAAATGGGGCCTAAGTGTAAGTTTAGTAATTTTAAGAGGGGAGAAGTGGGATTAAGTCCCAAACTTTTCCCCCAAGTCATCAGCCCTTACCTCAACTATATATACCTCTAAAAAGGGGCTGAAAAGGGGTTCAAATTTGGAAAAAATCTGAAATACAATTAAGCTAAATTCATACAAAGTTTGAGATAAAAATAGCAATAGAACAGTAGTGTTTTCCTGGTATTTGTGGAGCGGGCATTTGGGTGAACTTCTTCTGGTTTCCTGGTTTTGTTTTGCTTCAATCATCTGGGTTTCTATTTGATGTTGGCTTTGCTGTTGCTGTGTTGCTGTGCCCTCTACTGTTGCATTGTTGCTGAATCCTTGCCGATTACTTGCTTCATTTCCCCCTAGAACTCATTGGTTTTCTCTACTTTGATTCAGGTACTCTTCTATTCCTTAGAAGCTGTAATGGCACGTTGATTGAATAAAAGATGGAGATTCAGATTAATTTTATGCTATTATGTAACTTAAATATTGTTGTTAGTGTTAGTATTAGTCTAAATCTGTAGTTTATTTTTGTAGTAGGTAGTAGTAGAGAGACGAACACAAAATGCTGTAATAGTTAGTATAATAGTGGTAATAGTATAGTGTAGACAGACTTATCACTTAGTTAATTAGGTAAAGGTCCTAAAACATAAGTTAGTTAACAATACCTGCAAGACCAATAAACACTAGTTCACATTAATTTCACAAAACATGACCGTATAGTTAATTACATTTTCATGGATCTGCGTTTAGGTATAAATAGGTGTTGAAAGAGAGAAATGTTAGTTCAAGCCATGACTTATTCAGTAATGGGTTAATAATCTGGTAATAAGTCATGAGGAAATCATTAGTGTAAGCACGCATAAGCATCTGATTTATTCATCCATGAGTATCTGAAGTGGAACAATGGGATCATTAGATTGCATATTTGTCGCCTACATAATCAATTTAATTTTAAGAATCAAAGAAAATAAGATTACAGCGGGCTATAGAAAGGAAGGACTGGGGATATAATACTAAGTATAAGTTGTAATTGAAATTGGTACTGTAATTATATGTATGTAGTTAATCAGTTAGTTCATATTTATAGTTAATTAGTTTAATCATTCTTTAAGTTTTTTTTATGTAATCAAATCGTCTTCTTAGATTAATTATTAACCTTAAAAGCCAGTGTAATAAGAAAGAACGGTCTGTTAGTTCTAGTTTATGGCAATAAACATTTGATTTAGAGTTGATGATCGTGAATTGATGTATTGGTTCCTTTACTGAATGAATAAAAAATGCTTTCTGCTTCAAATATATGTCTCTGTTCTGTTATTTCAATCATTACCATTGTCATTTGATTTAGGCCCAGTTTACATTATGGGCCTGAATTGTTATATAAAGCTAACGAAGCCAGCGAGCAGAAATCAAAAATAGCCTGGGTTTCGAGTACCCGGGCAGTTCAAATGTATTTTTAAATGAAGAGAAGACCAGGCCCAATAAATAATAAGAACTCGACGGGCCTGGATTACTATAGTGTTAGCAGTACGAATAAGGCAAGAACAATACATAGCAAACATAGTTGAACAAAATAGGACTGGACTTTAACATTAAATTGGGATGAGCCTCGCCCGAATAACACCGGGCCCCCATTTAGTAATAAGATAACATAGTAGAATCGGAGAGGCTAATAGGGAATTCCATAGCCTCTCCCAAAGTTAAAAGCCGATATAGATTATCTTAAGGCACGATTTTAATATACCTTCCTATGAACGAGTGTGCACTTGGTGCGACTCAAATCCAAATCTCGGTAAAGCTGAAATACACCAAAAGTCATAGGCGTACTGGTTGCGGTATGACTCGAGGCGTGTTTTCGCGATACCGCAAATTCCTAAAAAATGGTATTTAACATAAAAGCACATTATGTTGTTAAAACTTATAATTGAGTCAAACAAAAGTCAAGAACGACAGTGGAGCGACCGTGCTAAAACCACGGAATCCGGGAGTGCCTAACACCTTCTCCCGGGTTAATAGAGTTCCTTATCCGGATCTCTGCTTCGCAGACATTTATAAGAGTCAAAATTCCTCAGATTCGGGATTAACCGGTGACTTGGGACACCATTGTCATTCCCAAGTGGCGACTCTGATTAATCTCTAATAAAATCCCGAACCGATTGTCCTTTAATTGGAAAAACTCCTTCCCTTACGTTATTTTATCCGTCGTGGGTAATTGAGCGTCGGGGTATACCCTACAAGTGTATTTATACGCATTTAAGTATGTGGGGTAGTAAAAAGGGAGGTGTGACAGCTCTGGCGACTCTGCTGGGGATCCAACCCTGAATTTCGATTTCAAGGTTTAAGAACTCGAGCTCTTTAGAACTGCCGTTCGCGTTTTTTGACTTCATTATGAGATTTGAATAACATGTTATGTGCTTTATCGCTTTTGATATTATGTGAACTGTATATAAAATTATGCCGAAAACCCTTCTCTCTTCACCCCCGGGGATGTGCTTACTGGTTGAGACTCCCCTTTCTGTTAAAGTCACCTTAAATTAAGAAAACAGAGGCCGGATAAGTTACAAAGCCGATTGACTCCGCGGGTCACCGGTACGTAGCCCCCTCCTCGATTCGAGTTGTCCGCTCGGGTACACGGTCTAGCAATTCATGAAACCGTAAGATTTTGAACATAGGTCTAGGACGATTATTTGCATCATATTTGACTTAGGGACTCAACACAGGGGTTGGGTCCGTCTAGGACAGGTGACCCGGTATTGAAAAGACCGAGCATGTTATGTGTTGCATTTTATTGTCCTTGATCGTTATGCGGACCGGCGGAAATCCCGAGGATAGAAAAATTGTTGAAAAAGGAAAAAGAGAGAGAGGAAAATAAGATTTATAGAAAATAGGTACATGGAAAATTTGAAAATTTTGGAAAAAATAGGTGGAACATTCTTTGAAATAATTGGTCAAATAATCTGACCGAACTATGTGTGAGCACATGATTTTTGCACTAGGCAAATAATTCCAAAATTAAAATAAATATGTTTTTGAGTGCAATTACTTGCTTTGCTTGAAATTAGTTATATTTTTGTGTGTTTGAATAAGTAAGAAATTAGAAAAATAAAAAAAAAATAGTAGTAATTAATTTGTTAGTTTAGTTAATTAGAAAATTAGCAAAATAGTTTAAATAGGAGAAAAATAAAGAAAAATAGCAGAAAAATTGCAAAAAATACTAGAAAATTAGAGTAAATAGGAGATTAGGTTTTGTAATTTTTCATAAAAGAAAAAAAAAAAGTATAAAAGAAAATGCATAAAAAATCATTAAAATCGAAAAATACAAAAATAGGTTGTGTAATAAGTCTGGACCAAATGTGAGTCCAAATGGACAACCCAGTCCCTAGGCCCAAAGGAAACCCGGTCCAGGCTTTTAATGGACTTGATCCCAGCCGTCCAACTTCATTGATCTAACGGCTGGGATATTTAGTGGAATTATTGGTTTAATTAATTGTGGGAGATTTGATCTGAGCCATCTGTGTGATTTAATCCAACGGCCAAAGACCTTAGCCTCTTTAACAATCGAACGTCGGCGTTTAAGTAACGCTCATTCAGGGCCGTCGATCTTGATCAAACGAACGGCCGAGATTATCTCGGATATTTGGCCTATAAAAAGGCCTTGTCCGAACGGGCCGCTCATTTTTACACACCCTTCAAACCCTAGAGACGCCGCCCTTGCTCCTCTCATCATCATCTTCTTCAACCTTAAGAAAACCCTAAATAGCCATGGCGGCCACCACTCCTACGGTGGTCGCCGGCCTCCCTTACCTCTCCCATTTTCTTCTTCTTTCTCTTCACTCATAGCACACCCAAAAACCCCAGAAGAATACCCCGTTCTTCAAAAGTCCCGGTCACCGGAGTTACACCGGTGACCGCCAAAGTATGAAGATCCACCTAAAACTAATGCCAAACTCTTCCTCTCCACTAGATCTACCCAACCATACCACTGGCTACCTTCGAATCTCACCCAATCGCTTCGAATATCCCAAAAAGGGTCGTCAGAACCCTAACTCCGGCGACCCCAAATTCAACACCCAATCAAGACCTCACCTTTACCATCCCCTTGAACACCTCCTGCAACCCAGAATCCAAAAAGGCCTCGTCTTTAGGCCTGAAAGAAAAGCAGAGAAGGAGATTGAAAAAAATCTGGAAAAGAATAAGAAAAAGAAAACAAGAAGGAATAAAATGGAGCCTGAGAGTATGAGAGAATAAAAAGGAAAAGAAAAGAGAATAGGAAGCTCGGGGGACCGGCCCCGCAAGCTAAGTCCCTCACCCTTTAGTTTTCTTTAGTTTAATAGGATATGTTTGTGATTTCTTACATGTTTTGATCTTGACTTCTATGATTTTTGTTCGCATTATAAGTATCAATTAGTCTTGTTGATATTCTGTTCTTTTTCTTTATTTCATTTTTGTTTTAATATGCCCTGTATATCTTTGCCTTGCATGTTCTGATTGATTTGCATTTCATATGCTAGTTGTAAGGCTGTTCTTGGTTCTCTTTTGGTGATTCTGTTCTTATCTCGAGTTTGAGCTTCACATACTAGTATAGGATCTTGTATATCCTCATCTGTTAACCTGTTTTTTTTTTTTAAATTCTTGACTAGTTCCTTTGAACATGTTAGTCATAGGGTTATGTTGATTTTATGATTTTTTATCTCTTGTTATCTCAATCCTGTGCTTCTCATGCTAGTCTAGGACCCTTCTGCTTATCTTCTCATGCTGTGAGTCCTTGTTTATTTCTCTGTGGCCACCCTGATTCCTTAGCTTGTCCATCTCCTATGTGTCCCTGTGTTCTTTTGGCCCTTTTAGTGATAGGACTTTATCTCTTATGTGCCTTGTTTTGATCACATGGCTTTATGCTCTAAGATTGAGAAGTTCATCTTTTCTGTGTCATTTTAACTACTCTTGTTGCCTTTGATTGTAATAATTCATAGAACTGGGCTTCTTTCTAGCTTTCATGATTTAGTTTTTCTACTGTTTCTCCACATCCTTCTTTTCTTCATCTCCATGTCCTTCCTTTCATCATCTTCATGTTATCTGTCATGCACTTTTCCATGATTTGGTTCTGGTTGATTATGTTCTCACCATTCCATAGTTTATTTCATATTTTTGGCATGTTGCTCTGGTAATTATCCATAAGATGTCTTAGCTTGCTCTTCTTAGTTTGTTAATAATAGGATTCTGTCTCATCCCATGCTAATCTGTTCTAAGATGTTTCCCTTTCATTGTTCCACCATGGTATCATTTTCTTCATCTTCATCTTGCCCTATCATATGCATACACAAGATTAGGATTAGTTCATAACCCTGTGTTTTACCTGCCCTGTTAGCTTAGCATGATCTTAGGGCCAATACTTGAAAGTAAATTCTGATTATCATTCTGTTGAAATTCATTGTTTTATGAGTCATGTTGACTGTTTCATGAGAGTCTATGCTTCTGTGTGCCTATGCCATGAACCATTAAAGTTTTGAAGTTTTCAATATATTATATAACATAAACTGCTTGTAACTAAGTCTAATTTGACATTGATTGACACATGAAATTGGGTAATGTGAACTGATTAATTAAGATTCAACCCTATCAATTGTTCCCTTCTGAGTTTTGATTGATTGATTCACACTGTTTGATATTATGTGGCTATACATGTTGAAAATGATTGAGTTCTCAACAGTTCTTGTTAGTATGAGCATATGATTTACATTCATTAACTTTAGGTGAATTGACTATAGTTGCTAGTGTTAGGTCTCATTAATTAGTTAGTTTTAAATAGGAATTAGCTGAAAATGAACAAAATAGGCTATTAGTTAAATAATTGGCCTAAGAATGGTCAACCTTGCAAAGGGTTGACCAATTCTATAAGCCCTAACACACAGTTCACTGTCAAACAGTGGCTGGTTGTGCAAAGGGGCTATGTTTGCAAATGCAAACTAGCCTAGGCTCTATATTGAGCCCTGAACAGCAAAATGGCCAAACCTGTAAAGGTTTTGGGCCCAGCTGTTCAGTATATGGCTTTGATAGCCCAAGCTAAGTCTCAACTTGAGACTGGCTAACTTTTAAATAGGTTTAATAATAACAAAGCAGGCTATGCCTGCAATTAGCTTTAATTAAGAATAAATTGGTCTTAATTGACTGGAATTAGTTTAAAAGTGGCTAAAATTGAAATAGTTCTTAAAAATAAATCTGGCCAGCCCTTAAATACTAATGCCAGGGCTGGCTATTAGTTAAATAGGTTCAAAACTAGCTAAAATCTGCCCTAGGCAAGCTGGTAAATCAGCAGTGCTCTTAGGGGCACAATTGGGTATCGAAAAGGTAAAATAGTAACTAGTAAGAACTTAGGAGGGTAATAGGGACATTCATGCTCCTGATTTCTGCAATTTTGCAGAGATTTAGGGGTATAATGGTCTCCTAAAAATGGGAAATCTGTAAAAATCTCAAACCCCTAAGGTCATACTAGTAAAAGGCCATAAAAGAGAATCTTTAGAACCTTCCAGCACATGCTGGAAGGGTTTTGGTAACTGAAAATGGGACTTAAGTGTAGATTTAATAAATTTAGGAGGGGGAGAAGTGGAAAAAAATCCCATAGCTTTCTCCCCAAGTTTCAGCCTTAGGATAACTATAAATACACCTTCAAATAGCTGAAAAAGGGAGAGGGAGGGGAGAACAATCTGAGCTAATATTTGGGGTTGGAAATTCTGAGAGTAATCTGGAAAATACATTTAGGTTCCAACATTAGCAAGCTGAAATTCATACAAAAGTTTCAAAGTTTAAAATAGCAATAGAATTGTAGGATTTTTGGGTTCTTTCAATCGAATTTTGCTGGGTTTTCTTAGCTGGCTGTTGCTGGGATATTTGACTGCTGTTGCTGTGTTGTTTGGGCTCATTGCTATTCAAATCCTCTACTGTTGCATTGCTGCTGATCTTTGCTGTACCTGCTACTTGCTCTTATCCCTAGACTCATCAGATTTTCTTCTTAATTCAGGTACATTATCCTTTCATTTGAAGATGTAATGCTGATTTGTTGAAATAAAAATGAAGCTCTGGATTTGAATCTATGCTGCTGTGGAGTTGTATTTCAATTGTATTAGTTAAGTTTGTAGATAGTCCATTGTAGTAGTATGTAGTAGCTGAAGAACAAAGACAAACAGAAACTATGTAATAGCTAGTAGTAATGGTAGTATAGTAGTAATAGTAATTAGTACCTCACCTAGTTAATTAGGTAAAGATCTTTTAAATGAAGTTAAATAACTATCACATAGGTCTCCAATAACAAAACTCACATAGGAGCTGATTAGTATGCTGGCACAATTAGCTTATCTTGTCAATATCCCAAATTCAAATGAGATAGAATCAGAAATTACCATTGAAGTAACGTTAATGTAAAGTTGGTTTAGGAGCTTCAAATAAATCTGGCATATCAGTATTAATAACTGAACAACGGCAATTAGGAACTCAGTATTAAAATGGAAGTAATCCAGTGTCAAGATCTAAAACAAGCCTCTTAGTCATTTAGTGTAGTAATCAGGTAATCCTGGTAAGTAATTAGACTATAAATTGTATAGCTAAACCATTCATTTCTTAGTTTAGGACTTCACCGATAATATTGGTTAATTCTCAAAAATAAGGACTAAAAGTAATCAGTTAGTTTAATTCCCTCATTGATTAGTCTGTTAAATCCATGCTCCCTGTATATATAGATTTTGAACTTAAAGTTGGAACGTTGTGTATTGAATCTTTTCCTTCTGATCAATAAAATGTTCAGGTTTTACCTCTTAAATTATGTGTATTTATCATCCAGTTTCTGATTTGCTAATCCATTTGGTTTGGGTCCAAATATCTCGTGGGCTTGAACCATGGTATCATTCGACTGGGTTGAAATCTGAAGACTGCTTGGACACATCCAGTACAAAGCTGAAGAACCAAGCCCAATTAATTAGTCAAAACTCAACGGGCTTGGATTATTATAGTGCTATTAATACGATTAAGGAAAGAACAAGTGTAGAAAACGTAGTTAAATACAAGTATTGAATCCTTTAAAATTAATTGGGATGAGCCTCGCCCGAATAACAATCGGGGCCCCCATTTAGTAATGATATAAACACAAATAGATCCGGGAAAGCTAATAGCGAATTCCATAGCTTCTCCCAAAATATTTAAAAGCCGATAGACATTATTTTAGGGCCCGGTTTTAATATATCTTCCTATGAATGAGTGTGCACTTGGTGCGACTCAAATCCAAATCTCGGTAAAGCCGAAATACATCAAAGGTCATAGGCGTACTGGTTGCGGTATGACTTGAGGCGTGTTTTCGCGATACCGCAAATTCCTAAAAAAAATAATATTTAATGTAAAAGCACATTATGTTATTAAAATCCATAACTGAGTCAAACAAGTCAAGAACGACAGTGGAGCGACCATGCTAAAACCACGGAATCCGGGAATGCCTAACACCTTCTCCCGGGTTAACAGAGTTCCTTATCCGGACCTCTGCTTCGCAGACATTTTAAAGAGTCAAAATTCCTCGGATTCGGGATTAACCGGTGACTTGGGACACCATGATCATTCCCAAGTGGCGACTCTGATTAATCTCTAACAAATCCCGAACCGATTGTCCTTAAATTGGAAAAAACTCCTTCCCTTACGTTATTTTATCCGTCTCGGGTAATTGAGCGTCGGGGTATACCCTACAAGTGTATTTATACACCTTACGCATGTTGGGGTAGTAAAAAGGGAGGTGAACTACGCAGGTTTGATTCTCGCCATTAGGTGGGATACGTAGGCAACCCTTAAACGGGTCCAACCACACTTTTAGAAAAAGACCAAAAAAGATTTTCTTTTCAAATAATCGAGGTGATTGCTATTTTTGGAAATTGCCGAATGTTCCGAAAGGACGACGGAAGGCTGTTTTGGCAAAAATGGCCACTTCAAAAGTCATTTTCCTTTCTTTCCTTCAAAAAATTGAAAACTTACTTTGAAAAAGATTTTTCCTTTCTTCTAAATAAATTCACCTTAATAAATGTGCAGGACGAGCACGATGATGAATGAACACTTTTCCCTAAATAAAATCCCCTTGGAGCTGAGATTATGGTGGCAGGACATGGGATCCGATGGTCAAGACTGGGTCAAAAAGTACTTGAAAGGCCTTACGGGTTTACTAGACATGGTTCCTCGAGGTGATGTGGTTAGAGCGTTGGTCACGTTTTGGGATTCGGCACACAACGTATTTCATTTCCCGGATTTTGAACTTACCCCAACTTTGGAGGAGATTGCCTTCTACATCGGGAAGACTGAGGTCCCGCTGAAAGGAAAATACCCCGTATCTCCAAGGACGGTGATAGTACATCGCTTCCTCGACTCTTTGAAAATTGCTCGGAATGTTCATAATGAAGATCTGGCCGACGGGTTTTGTTCTTTAAGCTTCATCTACAATAGGTTTGGACATGTTGGGGGTTTCAATGATCTTACCAACAAATTATGCTGTAAGTCCAACCGAGCGAAATGGGAGGAACACCGGAGGTTCGCATTTTTGGTGGCATTTCTCGGAGTTGTTGTATTCTCGAGGAAAGATGGACATATCAATATAAAAGTTGCCGGAGTAGCTACCACATTGATAGTACAAGATAACTGTACTCTGGCCCCAATGATTGTGGCGGACATCTACCGTGCTCTGACTTTGTGCAAAGCAGGGGCTAGCTTCTTCGAAGGGTGTAACTTGATCTTGCAAATTTGGCTAATTGAGCATCTACGCCACCATCCTTCGTTCTCGAGCTATGGTTCGGCCGAATGGACATGTTTGGAAGAGTTCAATATGAGGACAAAGGAAGTAAAATTGCCAGAAGGAGTCCAAGGTTGGATTGTGTATCTTCGATCACTAACTGACGGTCAAATCGATTGGACGTATGACTGGTTACCTCTTGACGAGGTAATATACATGCCAACAGAGGGATCACCGTTTTTTATCATGGGTTTGAAGAGTATACAACCCTATGCCCCATACAGAGCCCTGCGACAGTTGGGCCGGTGTCAGATTATTCCGAGAGATGGGGATCTCGGTGTGCAAGCTGTGGAGATTGGTCCGGACGGGCAATTCCCGGAAGCAAAACTCCGGCAAATCTGGAATGAGTGCCAAAATTTGAAGATTGATACTTGTGTGCCGAATAGGGCAAAAGGGGAGATATCACCTGGATACTCCACATGGTACCGACGAGGGGTTGAACACGAACGTCTTTCAAAGAGACCTCACTTGCAAGACCTGATAGAACAATCTGAGGAAAATCAGAAATGGGTGGCCAAGGAAAAGGAATACAAAGCCAAAATCAGTCTGTTGGAGGATAAACTGAGAAATCTTCATTTCGAGAGTGGCTTGCAAGCAGTATCCGATGAAGTGGAAAAGAAACAGCTGAAGAAAGAAAATGATATGTTGAAGGCTCAAATAGCTCAAATGAAAATTGCATCCGAGACCCCAGTTCGTTCAGCCCGAGATGAAAAGTTAATTGAGATTCTCCGGCGGAAAGTAAATGACTATAGCCTTGATTTGGACGTAGCTGAAAGAGAGTTAGTCAAAGCTCGGAAGCAAATGAGCAGAGACGCCGATGAAAGAGCCAAGTTGGTTCGGCAGCTACAAGACAAGCACGATGTTGAAGTAGCTCAGCTTAGAAAGAAAATAATTTCAGCCACGGTCAAGAGTAACAAGATTATCAAAGATCTTGAGGAGGAGAGAGAGCACTGCTACACGACTATGGCTAGATTAGAATTGGAGCTGCAACAAGTGCAAAAGGACAACCAATATACCATGGATGCTCGCACTCAACAAATAAGCCGGTTATTGCAAGAAAAAGGGGTCATCAGAGAAAAGATTGTTCGCATCGCCCAATACATCACCCGGAAGACTCAGCTTTGTGAAGATATGTCTCGGAGGACTTTTGTATCTGCAGTGAAGTTTTTTGTACAACAAGTCATGGCCGACCTAGATAGGCTTCAAAGGGGATTAGCATATAGGCCCGCGGCAAGGCCGAACGATGCCTCGCGGGCACTAGGTGCATTAATGTACTCTTAGGTCATGCATCATCTTTCATTTTTTCTCTTTAAAACATCACTTTGTAATCAATGTTTTGAATTATCAATGAGAAAACACGTGTTGTTACCAATTCTTTTGCTTTATGTCATTTCCTTTAAATCTGCTAGGCAAATAAATAGGAGCGTAATTATAAAAACGACAAGGAAAAAGAGAGAAAAGGAAAAAGCAAGAATAAGGAAAAAAAAAAGAGCAAGAAAAAAAAAAAGAAAAAGAAAAAAAAAAGAGAAGAAAAAAAAAGAAGAAAAGGAAAGAAAAAGAAAAAGAAAAGAAGAAAAGAAAGAAAGAAAAAGAAAGAAAACAAAGAGAGTGGAAAAAGAGAGAAAGTTATTGGTCCAAATGAGCAGCGGCCGGGATGATGCATAACGACTCGAGCAAATGTGTTTGTTTTTAAAGTCGTTACATTTTATTCATGCGCTAACAACTAACAAGTGTTGATGTTTGTGAGTCCAGATTTTCTAGGCAACTGGCATTCTGGCTACCCACCCATACAACACCAGATACAAAAAGATGACAAAGGCTGTGTCCCAGGAAATCGAGGCAACTATTGTGGACCCCGCTCACGAAGAAGAGATCGTGGATGTGGCGGGGATGAAGGAAGAAATGTACAAGCTGAGACAGCAGATGGCCGAAATGTACCAGGCTTGGTCTAGAGGTCAACCACTACCAGCCTACCCTGCTAACCCTGCATATGTCCCTCCAGCCAATCCTAACCCTGAGCCACCAACAATGAACTCGTCCTCCACCTACCCCGATTACCCTCACTACTATGCTTCCACCTCCCAGATACCACCACCTCCAGCCAAGCAAGCACCACCTCATATACCACAAGTTGCTCCTGTATATGTGGCACCTCCGCCCGCCGTTATCCACAAATCATCTAGTGAACCGATGTTTCATATCCAGGATCCTCACTACTACCCTCCGGAGCCGACTTTCAGACAACACGAGTCTCATGCTCCGATGATGGAAGCAAGTGTCGGGCAGGAAGAGATGGCTCGGAAAGTGAAAAGTCTTGAGAATGCTTTCCGCAATATGCAAGGACTGGGAGGGCAAGTAAGTGTAGCCTACAAAGACCTGTGTTTGTTCCCCGAGGTGCAGCTTCCCGTGGGATTCAAGTTGCCAAAGTTCGACATGTATAACGGACACGGGGATCCGGTAGCTCATCTCAGAGGATACTGTAGCAAGATGAGAGGCGCGGGAGGTAGAGATGAATTGTTGATGGCGTACTTCAGCCAAAGTCTGAGTGGATCAGCTCTGGAATGGTATACCCGACAGGACCATACAAGATGGTTCGTCTGGGATGACTTAGCACAAGCTTTCGCTAGTCACTTTCAGTACAATTTGGAGATCATACCCGACAGGTTATCCCTTACCAAGATGGAGAAGAAGCCGGGAGAAAGCTTTAGGGAATACGGTTTTAGATGGAGGGAACAGGCCGCTAGAGTGGATCCACCCATGAAAGAAGGGGAGATGGTGGATTGTTTTCTACAGGCTCTGGAGCCAACATACTACGACCATCTAGTGTCAGCAATTGGAAAGAGTTTTAATGAAGTTGTGAAAATGGGGAGTTTTGTAGAGGAAGGTTTGAAGACAAACAAAATTATGAGTTTTTCGGCTATCAAGGCCACCAATCAAGCTATACAAAGTGGAAACGGGGGAGTGATGGGAAAGAAGAAGAAGGAAGAAGTAGCAACCGTAGAAAGTAGGCCATGGAGTCGCAACCCACATTATAACCCACCAAGACCCTACCGCCAACACCCACCAAGCCCGTCAACTCCATATAACCCACCACCACCATCTTATCCGCCAAACCCATACAACACACCAAGCCCATATAACCCACCACCACCACCATACCCACCAATAGTCCCACATTACCACCACCCACAAGCCCAAGCCTACCCACCACCACCACCCCATGTGTAGAGAGCTCAAGCTCCACACAATGTGTACCACACTCAGAACATATATCCAACCTCTAAACCTTACCGAAACCAAAATAGACCCAGGCCGGACGCTGATTGGAGAAACAAAGCAAGAAAAACATTCACCCCTCTCGGGGAGTCATATACCATCCTTTATCATAGGTTGAAAGAGTTGGGGATGTTAAGACCAGTCGCACCAAAAGTTCCAAACCCACCCCCGAAAAATCTTGATTTCTCTGTCAGATGTGAATACTGTTCGGGAACATTGGGCCACGATAGTGAAAAGTGTTGGCAATTGAAGAATGCCATTCAAGATCTTATTGATGAGAGGAGAATTGAAGTACAGGCTCCCGAAGCCCCAAACATTACCCAGAATCCGCTGCCAAATCACCACGAAACACATATGATAGAATTGGTGCAGGGTGATGGCAGTCAAAAACCATCTCAGGCCGTGATGATGATAAAGTCGAATGGCAAGTTAGAAAAGGAAGTTGTGAAGGAGAAAGCGATTGTTGAAAAACCAAAGCCAGTAGTGGTGGGAGGTCTAAAAGTGGTAGTTCCAGGCGCAAAGACGATTGTGACTGTGAAAGGCGCAAGTGCAGAGCCAGTAATCATAAAACCAGTAGTGCAAATGCCAGTGGTGAGTACAAAGGCTGTACCTTGGAACTATAACAAGGTAGCAGTAGTTTACAAGGGAAAATAGATTTCTGGTGAAATTAATGAAACGCATGGACTCACCCGATCTGGAAGGTGTTTTGCTCCAGAGGAACTGAGAAAGATGAAGACGGTAAAAGAAAGTCAATTGAAGAAGCCGGTGTCGGAGGAGGAAGCAGAAGAATTCCTTAAGAAAATGAAATCACAAGAGTACTCAGTGGTTGAGCAGTTAAGAAAGACCCCTGCCCAGATTTCCTTGCTATCTTTGCTGATACATTCAGAAGAACACCGGAAGGCTCTTATGAAGATTCTAAATGAGGCTCATGTCCCGGAAAAGATTTCAGTGTGTCACTTGGAGAAGATTACCAACAAAATTTTCGAGTCTAATAGGATCACCTTCTCTGATAAGGAGCTGCCGGTGGAGGGAACTGAACACAATAAGGCATTGTACCTTACGGTAAAAAGTGAAGAGTCAGTAGTGACCAGGGTATTGATTGACAACGGATCGAGCGCTAACATTTGCCCGTTGTCAACTTTAGGGAAGCTGAACATCAGCCCGGACAGAATCCGGAGGAACAGTATCAACGTGAGAGGGTTTGACGGCGGAGGTAAAAACACATTAGGAGATATTATTTTGGAAGTGACCATCGGTCCCGTTGATTTTACTATGGAGTTCCAGGTGCTCGACATTGCCGTGTCGTATAACTTGTTGTTAGGTCGACCCTGGATTCATGCGGCCAAGGCAGTACCATCTTCTCTACACCAGATGGTCAAGTTTGAGTGGGAACAGCAAGAGATTGTCGTACACGGGGAGGAAAATGCTTGTAATGTGGTAGCACCCTTTGATGATACCGATGGGGATAGAGGTCCTTGGGTCTACCAAGTGACGGATGCTATAGTAGTGAACATAATTGCTGAAGGGGAAAAGTTGCCAACCCTATGATGGCACCAACTGTTGTGATGGTGGCCAGAGAAATGCTGAGAAACGGATTTGCACCAGGGAGGGGACTAGGCAAAACACTGCAGGGAGTCATTCAACCAGTTCAGCTTCCGGAAAACAAAGGTACATTCGGCTTAGGGTTCAAACCCACCTTTGCCGACATCCAAAGAGCCTCAAAAGCCAAAAAGAACTGGACCTTGCCCAAACCCATACCCAAATTATCCGACACCTTTATCAGGCCTGGTACAAAATATCAACCATCTGCTGCGACAAAGTGCATTGAGACCCAACTTGATGAAGAAATGCTTGGTTTTGAGAAGATGTTTTGGGAGGTGAATACGATTGAAGCAGGGGAAGGCACAAGCAAAATGGATGTGCAATTTGTGGGGCCTGGAATCATGTTGAACAATTGGGAAGCTACTCCTTTCCCTGTCAGGAAGGAGTCTTGGTAGTTAGCTAAAAATTTCATCATTGCTTTCTCGAAAGTTGTTATTTTTATAGTTTTCCCATTCCCCTCATGAAAAGAAAATCACCATGTATCCCGAACATTGTTCACTCTTTTATTAATGAAATGCAGTCTCCCTTTTTCTTCACTTTTGCCTTATTTTTCTTTATTTTTCCTTTTGTACAGTTTTGCATGTGTTGATTCCAATGCCATGTCATGCGTGAAGGATTCTAGACCCAGTTCCGACAATCACGTTACTATACAAGAAATCGAGGAAGATAGTGAAATAGAATGTGAGGATGAGGAAGCCCTGGAGGAAATAAGTAAGGACATGAAACAATACGAGGAAAAACCCAAACCGAATCTGAGTGATACGGAATCTGTAAATTTGGGGAGCGAAGATGATGTCCGAGAAACAAAGATTCAGTATACACCTAGAAGCTTCCCTCAGAGAAGAGCTAATAAAGATGTTGCATGAATACAAGGACATCTTTGCCTGGTCCTATGATGACATGCCCGGACTTAGCACCGATTTGGTGGTACACAAGTTGCCTATTTATCCCGAATGCCGGCCTGTAAAACAAAAGTTGAGAAAGTTCAAAACGGACATCAGCATGAAGATAAAAGAAGAAGTGAATAAGAGCAGTTTGAGGCAAAGGTCATAAGAGTTACCAAGTACCCCACCTGGTTGGCAAATGTTGTGCCGGTCCCGAAGAAAGATGGCAAAACCAGAGTATGTGTAGACTATAGAGACCTCAACAAGGCCAATCCGAAGGATGACTTCCCATTGCCAAACATCCACATATTGATCGACAATTGCGCCAAGCATGAAATCGGTTCGTTTGTGGACTGTTATGCAGGTTATCACCAGATCCCGATGGACGAAGAAGATGCTGAGAAAACTGCCTTCATTACACCTTGGGGAACGTACTGTTACAGAGTAATGCCGTTTGGATTGAAGAATGCCGGGGCAACTTACATGAGGGCAATGACCACAATGTTCCACGATATGATGCATCGAGAAATTGAAGTATATGTGGACGATGTTATCATAAAATCCAGAAAACAACCTGATTATGTGAGAGATTTGAGGAAGTTTTTCCAAAGACTCCGGAGGTACAATTTAAAGCTCAATCCGGCAAAGTGCGCCTTTGGAGTACCTTCAGGGAAATTACTAGGGTTTATAGTGAGTCGGCGAGGTATTGAACTGGATCCGTCAAAGATCAAGGCTATTCAAGGTCTACCTCCGCCGAAGAACAAAAAGGAGGTCATGAGTTTGCTAGGAAGGTTGAATTACATTAGTCGGTTCATTGCTCAATTGACATCAACATGCGAGCCGATCTTCAAGTTGTTGAAGAAAGATGCAGCAGTGAAATGGACCGACGAGTTTCAGGAAGCCTTCGACAAGATTAAGAGATATTTGGCCAATCCTCCGGTGTTAGTTCCTCCAGAACCAGGGCGACCTCTGATTTTGTATCTGACAGTGCTAGATAACTCCTTCGGTTGTGTATTGGGTCAACATGACGAGACAGGCAAGAAAGAACAAGCCATATACTACCTCAGCAAAAAGTTTACATCCTACGAGGTGAAGTATACCCAACTGGAAAGAACTTGTTGTGCATTGATTTGGGTAGCTCAGAAGCTAAAGCATTATTTGTCAGCATATACCACCTACTTGATATCATGACTGGATCCTCTCAAGTACATATTTCAGAAGCCTATGCCTACGGGAAGACTGGCCAAATGGCAGATTCTGCTCACAGAATTTGACATTGTCTATGTAACTCGTACGGCAATGAAGGCACAAGCTATTGCGGACCACTTAGCCGAGAATCCGGTGGATGATGAGTATGAACCATTGAAAACATACTTTCCGGATGAAGAGGCAATGTTTGTCGAGGAGATGGAGCAAGAGGAGAGACCGGGATGGAAAATGTACTTTGACGAAGCCGTCAACAGCAGGGGCGTTGGTATCGGAGCGGTACTCATTTCAAGTACGGGTCAACACTATCCCGTCACAGCTCAGCTTCGATTTTTCTGCACCAACAACATGGCCGAATATGAGGCGTGCATCTTGGGATTAAGGATGGCCATTGACATGGGTATTCAAGAGATTTTGGTCATGGGTGACTCGGATCTCTTGGTACACCAAATTCAAGGGGAATGGGAGACACGAGATTTGAAATTGATACCATATCGATATTGTTTGCACGAGTTGTCTCAAAGATTCCAGAGTCTATAGAGTTCAAGCACATCCCAAGAATGCACAATGAGATTGCGGATGCTTTGGCCACATTGTCCTCTATGTTGCATCATCCGGACAAGACATATATAGATCCACTCCAGATCCAAGTCCGAGATCAGAATGCTTATTGCTTCGCTGTGGAAGAAGAGTCAGATGGAGAGCCGTGGTATCATGATATTAGGGAATACCTGAAAGCTGGCAAATACCCGGAGCAAGCCACCGGAGACCAGAAGAGAGCCATCGGGCGTCTAGCCAATGGATTTTTCCTCAGTGGAGGAGTGGTATACAAAAGAACACCAGATCTGGGTTTATTGCGGTGTGTGGATGCACAACAAGCAGATGAAATCATGATTGAAGTACATGCTGGAGTATGCGGACCCCACATGAGCGGATATGTTTTAGCAAAGAAGATTTTGAGAGCGGGGTACTACTGGCTCACTATGGAGCGTGATTGTATCAGGTATGTAAAGAAATGCCATCAATGCCAGGTACATGGGGATCTGATCCATTCCCCGCCTTATGAGTTGCACACAATGTCAGCACCTTGGCCCTTTGTTGCTTGGGGCATGGATGTCATCGGCCCAATAGATCCAGCCGCTTCTAATGGGCACAGGTTCATCCTAGTTGCAATTGATTATTTCACCAAGTGGGTTGAAGCTAAGACATTCAAGGCAGTGACGAAGAAAGCGGTGGTGGATTTTGTGCACGAGAATATTATATGCCGATTTGGAATCCCCAAGGTGATTATCACAGACAATGGAGCCAATTTAAACAGTCATCTCATGGCGGAAGTTTGTGAAAGGTTTAAGATCGCGCACCGCAATTCCACACCTTACAGGCCAAAGGCGAATGGAGCAGTAGAAGCGGCTAACAAGAATATCAAGAAGATTCTCCGAAAAATGGTAGAAGGATCCAGGCAATGGCATGAAAAGTTACCCTTTGCTCTCATGGGTTACCGCACGACGATACGTACTTCTATCGGAACCACACCTTATACACTGGTGTACGGAACGGAGGCTGTTATACCCGCAGAAATAGAAATACCGTCATTGCGAATTATAGCCGAATCTGGGATAGATGACGATGAATGGGTAAAAGCCCGGTTAGAATAGTTGAATTTGATTGATGAGAAGAGGTTGGCCGCAGTCTGCCATGGGCAGTTGTATCAACGAAGAATGGCCGGAGCATATAATAAGAAGATACGACCTCGAAAGTTTGAAGTCGGACAACTGGTATTGAGGCGTATCTTACCACATTGGGCAGAGGCAAAAGGCAAGTTTGCGCCAAATTGGCAAGGACCGTTCGTGGTATCACGGGTGTTGTCCAATGGAGCATTATATTTAACAGATGTTGAAGGAAGGTGCGTAGAGACTGCTATCAATTCAGATGCGGTCAAAAGATACTATGTATGATTCCTTTTCAATTGTATGTTTTGTATTTTGTTGTGATTTTGGAATTGAAATGACGAAGGCGTTTTATTCTCTATCCAAACACTTTATCCATTGATAACCCCTTTGAGCCTTAATGAATGAATTCTTTCATATCCCTCTCTCGGAATCGCTCTAGTGCAATAAGATCGAAATTGCCAGAATGAAAAATGAAATGATGGAAAAATGAAAAAAAAAATGAAAAAATGATGAAAAAAAGAGAAAAAGACAAAGAAATTCGGGAAAAACTCAAAAGAAATCCATCTAACTTATGAAGTTGGATGAACTACGCCTGACTTGCCCGAAAGGGTACGTAGGCAGCCTCTCTGAGGTTCAGTCACAACAAAGGAAAAAATCCAAAAATTCCCCACATATTGAAACTGGGGCAGAAGTTATGTTTAATAATTCCGAGAGTTGTAAATACTTTTAACCCTCGTTGAAATTTTGAGCCTTTATATCTTTCTTTCTTAACCCACCCAAAAGCCACGTTACGGTCCAAAGAAAGACCTTCTGATCAATTTTGAAATGATAACAAATACAACGAAGGAGGAGCGAAGCATCGGATAATACCCGTGGTACAGAAAACAAAATACAAAAAGGAAAAATGGAAAAAATAAAAAAAATGAGAGAGTCTCATCAGTGAAAACCTTAACCGGCACTGTGAGGCGATTGTGAGGTTGAGAGAAATAAAATGAGAGAGTCTCATCGGTGAAAACCTTAATCGGCACTGTGAGATGATTGTGAGGTTGAGAGAATAAATGAGAGAGTTCTATTGGTGAAAACCTTTCGAGGCACCTTAGGGCGATCGTTAGGACTATCAGAAAAGAGAAAAGGCAACAAAAAAAGAGTATCGGTTTGGGTCAAAGGCAATTCGGAGTCAGAATAATGATTGGAACGAACTGGGTCAGAGTTTAAATACATGGCATGGTCAGCGGAATCAGCCAGCAAATACCCAGATAAGTTCTGTCATCTCTCCAAAACACCCTTACTTTTCTTTCATTTTCTGCATTTCATTGTTTACCTTTTTTCTTGAGAGCTAACTACCGGCTCCTGATAACGGAAGCTGAAACAACACTGGATCAGAAAGAAGATTGGGGAAGGGAATAAAGAAGCTTGGCAAACATGGCCAAAGAAAAAGAAAACAAAACAAAAATGGAGAAATGAGAAAAATACAAAAAGAGTCTGCAAGGGACAAGAAGTCGAAAGTCATGCAACATGAGAAAGCAAAAACAAAGGAAGCAATAAGAAGTGGGGATGGCAGATGCCAGTTGCCAGCAGTTTATATCTAATAAATTTTGTTTCATGCAGGAACAAATTGTCACTAATCACTTTAAAGTGAATGTGACCAATGTGGAAAATTTAAAATACCAAAAAGAGAAAAGTCTGCCGAATAAGTGGAGAAATTCACAGGCAAGAGATAAGTTGGTAAAAAGAAAATACCAAAAAAAGGAAGGTAACATCTTTTAAAATCCACTCCCCAGTCCTCAGGCTGCTGCGGAAATATTTTCTGCATTTGCATTTTTAAATTCCGTTAGGTGCCCACCTTCTAATACGGGAATACTTTTCTGCATCGCATTGCACGTTTAAATTCTGTTAGGTGCCCACCTTCTAATACGGGAATACTTTTCTGCATCGCATTGCACGTTTAAATTCGGTTAGGTGCCCACCTTCTAATACGGGAATATTTTCTGCATTGCATTGCACGTTTAATTTCTGTTAGGTGCCCACCTTCTAATACGGGAATATTTTTCTGCATTCGCATTGCACGTTTAAATTCTGTTAGGTGCCCACCTTCTAATACGGAAATACTTTTCTGCATCGCATTGCACGTTTAAATTCTGTTAGGTGCCCACCTTCTAATACGGGAATGCTTTTTTCTGCATTCGCATTGCACGTTTAAATTCTGTTAGGTGCCCACCTTCAAATACGGGAATACTTTTCTGCATCGCATTGCACATTTAAATTCTGTTAGGTGCCCACTTTCAAATACGGGAATATTTTTTCTGCATTCGCATTGCACGTTTAAATTCTGTTAGGCGCCCACCTTCAAATACGGGAATACTTTTCTGCATCGCATTGCACGTTTAAATTCTGTTAGGCGCCCACCTTCAAATACGGGAATACTTTTCTGCATTCGCATTGCACGTTTCATTTCTGTTAGGCGCCCACCTTCAAATACGAGAATATTTTCTGCATTCGCATTGCACGTTTAAATTCTGTTAGGTGCCCACCTTCAAATACGGGAATACTTTTCTGCATCGCATTGCACGTTTAAATTCTGTCCACTCCCCAGTCCTCAGGCTGAGGGAATACTTTTCTGCATCGCATTGCACGTTTAAATTCAGTTAGGCGCCCACCTTCAAATACGGAATACTTTTCTGCATCGCATTGCACGTTTAAATTCTGTTAGGCGCCCACCTTCAAATACGGGAATACTTTTCTGCATCGCATTGCACGTTTAATTTCTGTTAGGTGCCCACCTTCAAATACGGGAATACTTTTCTGCATCGCATTGCACGTTTAAATTCTGTTAGGTGCCCACCTTCTAATACGGGAATATTTTTCTGCATTTGCATTGCACGTTTAATTTCTGTTAGGCACCCACCTTCTAATACGTGAATACTTTTCTGCATCGCATTGCACGTTTAATTTCTGTTAGGTGCCCACCTTCTAATACGGGAATACTTTTCTGCATTCGCATTGCACGTTTAAATTCTGTTAGGTGCCCACCTTCTAATACGGGAATATTTTCTGCATCGCATTGCACGTTTAATTTCAGTTAGGCGCCCACCTTCAAATACGGGAATACATTTTGCACATCATGGTTTATACAGTTAAAAGCCCACATTGGGGCAGAAAAGAAAAAGGGTAGTTTGTTGTTTTGTTTTGAGCAGGTTCAGCTCAAGATCAAGAAATACCAGTGAAAATCAAAAAAGGAGAACACAAGAAAATCAACAAAAAGAGAGTCGACAAGAAAAAGAAAATCAACAAAAAGAGAGTCAACATCAAAGAAAATCAACAAAAGAAAGAGATTCTGCATCACCGAAAAGGGAAGAAGAGCAAAAGCTAGATTAGGAGCAATTGTAATTGTAGGATCATAGCGTAGAATAGCTTCTTCGTTTTACATCTTCCCCTCCCGGTGTAATAAGGAGTAAGTCGGCAGGTCTCAACAGTGTCAATGCAACAGTGAGTCTGGTAGTTTTAAACTTTCAGACCTTCCCGAACTACACTGACCTGATTCCTGTTTAGCCCAGGATATGTAGGCAACCTCTAAAGCGAGGTGCGGTCAAAAGGTTTTCAAAAATGCTTTTACGGAATGTGCCAATGTGCAAAAATCTCTCATTACTGCTCACTTGTCTTTGCATTAAATTTTATGATGTTGACAATTCCACATTATGTCTGTGAGCACATGATTTTTGCACCAAGCAATTAATTCCAAAATTAAAATAAATATGTTTTGAGTGCAATTATTTGATTTGTTTGGAATTGGCTATACTTTTGTGTTTGAATAAGTAGAAATTAGAAGAAAATCAAAAATAGGCTAGGTAATTAATTTGCTAGGTTAATTAGTTAGATTTTAAGAAAATTAGCAAAAATAGTGTTAAGTAATAGAAATTAGGAAAAAATAGTAGAAAATTGCCAAAAAATATTAGATAATTAGAGTAAGTAGGAAACTAGTTTTATAATTTTCCATAAAAGAAAAAGAAAAAAAAAGTATAAAAGAAAATACATAAAAAATAATTAAAAAACCAGAAAATATAAAAAAAATACATAGGACTAATGAAATTGGGCCATTTTAATTGAAATTAGTGGCCCAGTCTGTTAAGCCCAAGATTTTGGCCCGCCTGATCACACAGAGATTCAATCCCAGCCGTTCGTGTGCTTAATCCTACGGCGGAGATAAAAGGGCGAATCAATTAGTTAATTAAAATAGGTAGTTTTAATCTCAACCGTCCGTTTAAGTTGATCCGACGATTGAGAGCCTGGGTCTTGTTTGTAACGATACGGCGTCGTTTTAGTAACGCTAACGACAGCCGTTGATCTTCATCCATCGGACGGCCTAGATTACATGGGACATTCCGCCTATAAAAGGCTTGTGTCCGAACAGCCGTCTCATTTTGGCCAAATGCATAACCCTAGCCGCCCCTCACCCCTCTCTTCTCTCTCGTCTTCATCACGTCAAACCCTAATTGGCCATGGCGGCCACCACCCTCCACGGTGGTCGCCGGCCCTTCTAATCCCCTCCTATCATCTTTTCTTCTTCTGTTTCTTTTTCTCCATCAGAACCCCAAGAACAAACCCTTTCTTTTGAAATTCCGGTCACCGGAACTTCACCGGTGACCACCAAACGATGAAGACGTCCTCCAAACCAATGCCGTTCGAACCCCCTTCCCACGATCTACCCAACCATATAAGTCACCACCGTCGAATCAGCCTGGAACGTCTCGAATATCCAAAAAGATGTCGCCGGAAACCTAACTCCGGCGACTCGGAACTTCAACCCTAATAAAGACTTTACCTTTTACCCTTCCCAAACACCCCTCTGCAACCAAAAAGCCTTAAAGGCTTCGTCTTGAAGCCTAACAAGAAAATCAGAAAGAAAACGAGAAAAAAAAAAGAAAAAGAGAAAACAAGGAATACATCTGGGAGTTTGAAGGAGAATAAGGAAAGAAAACAAAGAGAATAAAGAAAAGAAGTCCGAGAGAGAGTGTGAAAGGGGAAAGAAATAGGAAAGCTTGGGGGACAGACCCCGCCAAGCTAAGTACTTTTTACCTGTCTCTGCTTTTTAGTTTTATTTTGTTTGCATGTTTCTTGTTTCTGTTTCCCATTTGTTTGTTTGGTTTTTGATATCTTGTGCTTCATTCGTTAGTTTTAGGTTCTTTCCTGTTTGTTCTCTATATCTTGTGCTGGTTTGTTTGTCTCCTTGGCTCAAAGAACGTGTTAACACTAGGGTTTTTAATCGCCTTGTTTTTCCTGTCTTGATCTGATTCTTATGTTCTGGCTATTATGATTTTCTTTTCCTGAGTCTATCTTTCCTTCGTCCTTTTGACTTGTGATTTC
Source organism: Nicotiana noctiflora (assembly GCA_032618575.1). Taxonomy (NCBI): domain Eukaryota; kingdom Viridiplantae; phylum Streptophyta; class Magnoliopsida; order Solanales; family Solanaceae; genus Nicotiana; species Nicotiana noctiflora. The sequence continues at coordinate 42,005 of JASVEL010004854.1, forward strand.
TTATTTTAAGTAGCATGACTTCTGTTGCTCTTCATGACTTCATATAGTAGTTCTCTTCGTTCTTTGTTAGCATTAGGCCTCTGTTTCTTGTTGATATTAGATAACCTCTGGTAATTTGGGTGATTCTTGTCCTTTGTTTATTCTTATGATTAGTCTCAGGGTTAGGTTTGGCTGTTATTCTCATGCATGAGTCTATTCTGCTTAGCTTTACCCATTCTATCTGTTTAGCATAATTTTAGGGTCAATACTTAAGAATAATTTCTGATTACCTTGCTTATGATTACCTTGTTAAAGTCCACTGTGTCTATGTCCAGTTGAACCATGTTAGCTATTTTGTAAAGACTTAGCATCAATGAGTCTAGGACCATGAACTTTAAGTACTCTGGGTCTTTTAATGGATCATCTAGCATAAATTGGTTGTAATTAAGTCTGGTTGATGTTAATTAACACTTTGGTATATGAAATTGAGTCATGAGAGTTGATTAATTAAGATTCATCATTATCAAACCTGCCTTCTGAGTTTTAATTGACTGATGAACATTGGTTGGTTTCATATGACTATGTGTGCATTTGAATGTCAAAATGACTGAGTTTGCATTAGGTTTATTGTTAGTATGGATACTTTTAAAGGCTTTTCATACTTTAGGAGGATTGGTTATAGCTGTAGTGCTAGGTTCCATAAATGGCTAGTTCTTAAATAGGATAGAACTTAAAATGAACAAAATTAGGCTATAAGTTAAATAATTGGCTTAAGAATGGTCAACCTTGCAAAGGGTTGACCCATTCTATAAAGCCCTAACACACAGCCCACTTTTAAAAGTGGCTGGTTGTGCAAAAGGGGCTATGTCTGCAAATGCAGACTAGCCCAGGCTCTCTTTAGAGCCCTGAGCATAAAATGGCCAAACCTGCAAATGGTTTTGGGCCCAAATGTTCAGTTGATTGGCTTTAGTAGCCAAAGCTAAGTCTCAACTTGAGATTGGCTAGATTTTAAAGAGTTGTTTTAATAATAAAGCAGGCTATGCCTGCAATTAGCTTAAATTTGAAATAACTTAGTGTTAATTAACTGAAATAGATCCAGAAGTGGCTAAAATTGAAATAGTCCCTTAAAATAAATCCGGCCAGCCCTTAAATACTAATGCCAGGGCTGGCTATTAGTTAAATAGGTTCAAAGGTTGCTGAAATTTGACCTAGGTAGACTTAGTAAATCAGCATTGGCCTTGAGGGCATAATTGGGAGCTAAAAAGGTAAAACAGTAATAATTTAGAACTTAAGAGGGTAATGGAGTCATTCATGCCCCTGATTTCTGCAATTTTGCAGAGATTTAAGGGTATAATGGTCTCCTAAAAATGGGAAATCTGTAAAAATCTTTAACCCATAAGGATACATTGGTAAAAGGCCCTAAAAGGAATCTTTTAGAACCTTCCAGCACATGCTGGAAGGGTTTTTCATAAATGAAATGGGTCCTAAGTGTAAGTTTAGTAATTTTAAGAGGGGAGAAGTGGGATTAAGTCCCAAACTTTTCCCCCAAGTCATCAGCCCTTACCTCAACTATATATACCTCTAAAAAAGGGGCTGAAAAGGGGTTCAAATTTGGAAAAAATCTGAAATACAATTAAGCTAAATTCATACAAAGTTTGAGATAAAAATAGCAATAGAACAGTAGTGTTTTCCTGGTATTTGTGGAGCGGGCATTTGGGTGAACTTCTTCTGGTTTCCTGGTTTTGTTTTGCTTCAATCATCTGGGTTTCTATTTGATGTTGGCTTTGCTGTTGCTGTGTTGCTTGCTATCCAATCCTCTACTGTTGCATTGTTGCTGAATCCTTGCCGATTACTTGCTTCATTTCCCCCTAGAACTCATTGGTTTTCTCTACTTTGATTCAGGTACTCTTCTATTCCTTAGAAGCTGTAATGGCACGTTGATTGAATAAAAGATGGAGATTCAAATTAATTTTATGCTATTATGTAACTTAAATATTATTGTTAGTGTTAGTATTAGTCTAAATCTGTAGTTTATTTTTGTAGTAGGTAGTAGTAGAGAGACGAACACAAAATGCTGTAATAGTTAGTATAATAGTGGTAATAGTATAGTGTAGACAACTTATCACTTAGTTAATTAGGTAAAGGTCCTAAAACATAAGTTAGTTAACAATACCTGCAAGACCAATAAACACTAGTTCACATTAATTTCACAAAACATGACCGTATAGTTAATTACATTTTCATGGATCTGCGTTTAGGTATAAATAGGTGTTGAAAGAGAAAAATGTTAGTTCAAGCCATGACTTATTCAGTAATGGGTTAATAATCTGGTAATAAGTCATGAGGAAATCATTAGTGTAAGCACGCATAAGCATCTGATTTATTCATCCATGAGTATCTGAAGTGGAACAATGGGATCATTAGATTGCATATTTGTCGCCTACATAATCAATTTAATTTTAAGAATCAAAGAAAATAAGATTACAGCGGGCTATAGAAAGGAAGGACTGGGGATATAATACTAAGTATAAGTTGTAATTGAAATTGGTACTGTAATTATATGTGTGTAGTTAATCAGTTAGTTCATATTTATAGTTAATTAGTTTAATCATTCTTTAAGTTTTTTTTATGTAATCAAATCGTCTTCTTAGATTAATTATTAACCTTAAAAGCTAGTGTAATAAGAAAGAACGGTCTGTTAGTTCTAGTTTATGGCAATAAACATTTGATTTAGAGTTGATGATCGTGAATTGATGTATTGGTTCCTTTACTGAATGAATAAAAAATGCTTTCTGCTTCAAATATATGTCTCTGTTCTGTTATTTCAATCATTACCATTGTCATTTGATTTAGGCCCAGTTTACGTTATGGGCCTGAATTGTTATATAAAGCTAACGAAGCCAGCGAGCAGAAATCAAAAATAGCCTGGGTTTCGAGTACCCGGGCAGTTCAAATGTATTTTTAAATGAAGAGAAGACCAGGCCCAATAAATAATAAGAACTCGACGGGCCTGGATTACTATAGTGTTAGCAGTACGAATAAGGCAAGAACAATACATAGCAAACATAGTTGAACAAAATAGGACTGGACTTTAAAATTAAATTGGGATGAGCCTCGCCCGAATAACACCGGGGCCCCCATTTAGTAATAAGATAACATAGTAGAATCGGAGAGGCTAATAGGGAATTCCATAGCCTCTCCCAAAGTTAAAAGCCGATATAGATTATCTTAAGGCACGATTTTAATATACCTTCCTATGAACGAGTGTGCACTTGGTGCGACTCAAATCCAAATCTCGGTAAAGTCGAAATACACCAAAAGTCATAGGCGTACTGGTTGCGGTATGACTCGAGGCGTGTTTTCGCGATACCGCAAATTCCTAAAAAATGGTATTTAACATAAAAGCACATTATGTTGTTAAAACTTATAATTGAGTCAAACAAAAGTCAAGAACGACGGTGGAGCGACCGTGCTAAAACCACGGAACCCGGGAGTGCCTAACACCTTCTCCCGGGTTAACAGAGTTCCTTATCCGGATCTCTGCTTCGCAGACATTTATAAGAGTCAAAATTCCTCGGATTCGGGATTAACCGGTGACTTGGGACACCATTGTCATTCCCAAGTGGCGACTCTGATTAATCTCTAATAAAATCCCGAACCGATTGTCCTTTAATTGGAAAAACTCCTTCCCTTACGTTATTTTATCCGTCGTGGGTAATTGAGCGTCGGGGTATACCCTACAAGTGTATTTATACACATTTAAGTATGTGGGGTAGTAAAAAGGGAGGTGTGACAATGTCATCCGGCCAGCTTTTTCAGTTCGACAAGACATCACACGCACAACGCCACATGTGGTGGCATTGTATTTTGTGTGTTAAATATTATGACATTGATAAGTCTACTTTATGTCATCCGGTCAGCTTTTTCAGTTCTACAAGACAACACACACATTACTTTAATAAAATTCGTATTACATTTACATATGGAACAGAAGTAAAAGCAAAGAAAAACAAAAAAAAAAGATGAAAAACAAGATTGGTAATTGGCTAGACAATAATCAAACATAATTTTATTTTATAAATCAACCAACACATATATAATAACTAATAATTATAACTCATAGGTAGTTAGGTACTAGAAGAACACCCACCCCGAGCTTGATTACTATTGCCACCCAAAGGACATTTTTTACGGTCGTGTCTAGTTTGCGAGCATATACCATATTTTCGCGCATAAACTGTATCACTAATATCCATTTGGTTCTGTATACATTCTCTTCTTCACCTGTATTTTACGAAAATAAGACTTGTTACACACCATTTTAAATGGTGCAGGAGGCCAATAATGCTTAGTGCCCAGTGGTTGCAACTGACTACTATATGTGTTTAGGTACTTAGAAACGCTATATTGTTGATCAACATAGTTGGTTGCACCTAAACCAACATGTTGAAAGCACTTGATGGCATGTGAGCAAGGCATGTGGTAGATGGACCATTTTCCACAAGAGTATAATCTTGCAGCTTCATTCACAGTATGCACATTATTACCCCGATTTTGATGGATAGTGGTGCGAACTTCAAAAACATTTATGTCATTATTATACTGCAAAAATGAATGTCAATAAGCTTGTTGTCTGTATTTCTCAAATCTCGCCATTGGCACAAGCATAAATTCAACACCACTTTCCATCAATAACGTTGCAGCCGCAAATCTTTCAACAAACCTCTTTGCCATCTGCTTGAACGACATCCATACCATGGCTGTGACAGGCAATCCTCTTGCCGACTTCAATAACCCGTTGAAAGACTCTGAAACATTTGTAGTCAGAGATCCCTATTGTCTGCCACCATCCGCATGCAAAGTCCACTTTTAAGGGTCGTATCGTATTAACCAACGATAGGCTGCCTTGTCTTGTTGCTTGATATATTCCATGTGCCTCCAGAATTTATGTTGTTGGTGGTCTGTTGCTGCCATCCACATCAAATCATGCATATCCTTATTGGGATATGCCTTCTGGAAATTGGCTTTCAAATGCCTAACATAGTAACAATTGTAGGCATAAAGGTTCTTGCCATGCAGGCAAGTTCACCACATAACTTAAGATACCACCGTGACAATAAGATATTAGACAGATACCGGAACGTTGTTTCACAATGTTCTCTTTCAAGTGGTTCAAAAACAGCGTCCACATCTCTTGGTTTTCATTGGCACAAATAGCAAAATCTAGAGAAAAAATATGTCTATTAGCATCTACTGCCACGACTATTAATAGCTTGATATCGTACTTTGCATAGACATGAGTGCCGTCTATGAATATTATAGGGCGACAATGCAAAAAAACATCAATTACTGGTTTAAACGCCCAAAACACGTAATTGAATATATATTCTGGTTTACCTACACTTCGCTCAAGCTTCCACTCAATAACCGTCTCGGGGTTGAAATGATGCAGTTAAGCCATGTATCTAGGCAGATCTGCAAATAACTTATTCCAGTTACCATACACTATTTCAAACGCTTGTTTGCGCCTGAGAAATGCCTTTCTTTTGGTTATGGTATGGCCATATTCCTGCTGGACAGCTGTATTGCACTCTTTGATTTTATACATTATGGACTATTCAACGTGTGGAATAAGAACAAGAGAAATCAAGTCAATATCTAAGTTGAAGTGATTCTCGTTGAATGTGTACATTTCGCATGTGTGGGTGGGAATGTATTTACCCACTTTCCACATACCTGTCTTCTTCTTTATCGCACGCAACATCCAATTACATGGCCAAAACTACCTGCGGCAAATAACCTTGTATACCGTTGGACTTGACTCTACTACCTGCATCTCATGACAGTCTTTTACGTTGTGCATTTGACAAGCCTTGGTTAGGCACACTTTATCAGGAAAAAGCATCCCCTTTGCAAGCACCGTTGGTCTAGATTCATCCCACATTATTGTCCGAATTTCATCAAAATCCCTTGTGAGAGCTTCCACATCCGGCATGGTTGGAAAATTATCAATGTAAGAAATCTCTCTTAAATGAAACGGCACTTCAGACTCATACACTCTTCGTCTTGGGGGGTCTCCCTTCAAATCAGGTTCTTCCTCATCATCCTCAACATCACCATGCTCACGATCAAATGGTATCTCATCACCGGATTCATCCGCATTATTATCGTAATCACTGTTCTGTTCCTCGCCCTGTGCATCTGCCAGGTCCCGATGTAATACATCATTTTCGGGCAATTGAGTGAGTTCCACTTGCTCGTTTTTACTGCACAATCAACAAAAATATAAGCTAATAAATTAATAAATGATTTTCATAATTTATGTAAACCACTTCACTTACAAGTCGTAATGTGATGAAATTCCATGTTGGACGTTATCAATTAGGTGATGACTACCAGATGGGCCACTTGTAAAATTCATATATGGTCGGTACCCCCTATTAGATATGCGAGTGTTACTATAAATTCAATATAATAAAAATATACATAATTACCACAAATAAAATTTAAATTTTACCAGTCGTCTTGTGAGTTATGGAAAGCAGGGTATAAATTATTTTCTCCTTGCTCATTCACATGTAGTGATAAGTTTAAATCAAAGATAACTCTTTCATCTGGAACTTGTCCGGCAAAAACTGTTCCAGAATAACCACCCGATGACTGGGGGTTATCTCGACTTCGCATAATCTCATCTTTTTGAACTTTTTCGACCTTCACGTACATCTCCAACATTGTGATTACAAGAAAATCACGACATTAGTCCAGAGTCCTCTGAAAATTACTCAAAGTTTCATCATCGTCGATGTTAAACTCCGAGTAAAAAGCAACCCTTGCGGAGTGACGGAATACGGATATCTCCGGTAACTTTAAGTATGACGGAACGTTTCCTCATACTCATTTTTTTGTATAACAACGATATCAATGTATTGTACTCCATTGCCAATGGCAATTTAACATGATACTTAGCAGGTAAACTGTAGCCGACGAAGTTATTACCCATTATAATCTCACCACCCCAATATAATGAAACTCTTATCCTACGCTCTTCAGACATAATGAAGAAATACTGTAAAATTTAACAATAATAGAGCAAGAAGAGTTAAAAAAAAATTTGAATGCATTTCTATACGATTGTAACCTCTTTATATAGAAAACGAAGAGCCGTGATGTTTTTTTAATATACAACGCCAAATAAGTTGGCGTTGTACTGTCTCAATTATTGTACACTACTGTTGATGCTGGGTCAGAAAAAATAAAGTGTACAATGTAAGGAATTATGGCGCTGAACCAGTCTGATAAGTTCAACGTCAGAAAACCTGGCGTTGTATTTTAACGGTGCCGTTATCATTAATATACAACGCCATATTTTCTGGCGTTGTATATAGAATGATCATCTTTTTTTTTTTAAACTTAAAAAGGTCGTTAGAGTCTAAAAATAACCTATTTAGGTTCCCATCTCCCGCCCCCAACCCCAAGTTCTCATATTCCTAACTATAATTTGTATAAATTTAAGCCTAAATCAAGTTTTCGTATAGATATGACTGATAGACACATCCGATGTATTAACGAATTTCACAACAAACTAATGTCAAATAGGAAATCAGCCACGTGAGTGCGAAGAGAACATTATTAAAAGAATATTTTTGGGTCTTCAAATATTTCTACTTATTCATTGTTTCTTTTTCTAATTTCAAAAAAATAACTTAAACAGAGTTGAAAGAATACTTTTAAAATAAGAAAGTTACAAAAATATCATTTAACTATAATTGATGTTAAGTGTCGGCATAGGGATGAAGAATAGAGAGGAAGGGACCGATTTGATTGTATTTGAATAAAGATATCAATTAATTAGTTGAAGAAAAATGATTAGAGAAGGGAGGGAAAACAATAGGGAGAGATGATTGCCAAAGACATAAACTTGAGATGTTGCATGTGTGAGAGAATCCAACTCCCATCAATGCTTCCATTTTTTCACCACAATTAAATACTCTCTACTCCATTTGCTTCATTTACCCCACCCCCACCCCCACCAACTCCCCGATCCCCAACTGAACCTAATTTTTTATCTAGATTTTTTATTCTTATCCCCTTTGGCTTTATTTCAATGTTGTCATCATTGTTCGATCCATTTTTATCTATTAGTTTCTTGTTTAATCAGATGCGATGCATGCTTCATGTGTCATATAATTTTTGTATCAACATAATATAACAATTAGTGTAATTAAGCAGAATAAAAAAAATTATTCGTTCAGATATTTAAAATATAACTATAGATAATAATTCAAAAAACCTATATTATTACAGTCAAATAAAAAATGTAGATAAAAACTAATATAATCTCATAGGTGGAGTTTCAAAAAGATAAAATGTACAGAGACTTTATCGCTACCCGTTACAAAACAATACGAAGAGGAAAAAGAGGCCAGAAAAAATCAGCCGAGAATCACGTTCGCTTTCAAACCCCCACAAATGTCTTTGGTTCAAATCTCAAGAGATATACTCACATTGTTTTGAAAATGTGTTATAAAAACTCATATTCAGCAAAATACTTAATCGGTGGCATTTAGACATACTAAAACTGAAAATCATATACAGAATTTAATAATCATATATAGCCACGTTGTATGGTACAGAGTGTTGCTCACTTAAAAATTATCGTATCCAAAAGATGAAAGTTATAGAAATAAGGAAGCTGAGTTGGATGTGCGGGCACGCTAGACTGAATAAGATTAGGGATGAAGGTATCCGGGTGAGGTGGGCGTGGCTCCCAAAAAAGATAAGATGTGGGAAGCTAGACTTAGATGGTTCAGGCACGTACGGAGGAGAAGCATGTAGGCGCATTAAAGTCTGGGTCATGGGGGCTATATATGCGTAAGATGAGCAGGGGCAGAGCAATCTGGCCAAAAAAAATTCTGATAGAATTTTGGAGTATGTGGTTAAAGCAGGATTGTAATGACTAACTGGGTTGTTATTGTTATTTTCAGGACTAAGAAGAGTTGTCGGGAGAATGAAGGCGGAGTACGATGATAGAGCTATACAAGGACAAATGTGATATCTATGGTATCTAGTTACTAAGTCATACTATAAAAGTATGGAATATGGTAGTAGAAGTGAGGCTAATGAGGTCGGTGTCGATATCCGATAACCAGTTCGGATTCATGTATGGTTGATCTACTACGGAAGTTGTCCATCTTAAAAGGAGGTTGGTTGAACTATACAGGGATAGGAAGGAGGATTTGCACATGGTGTTTATTGCCTAGAAAAATCATATGACAAGGTCCTTAGGGAAGTTCTTTGGAGATACGTAGAGGTGAAAGGTGTTCAGGTAGCTTATATTAGGATGATTAAGAACATGTACGAAGGAGCTAAGACTCGAGTTATTAGGACAGTGGGGGTGACTTAGAGAATTTACGAGTTATTATGTGGTTACACCAAGGATCTCCACTCAGCCCGTTCTTATTTGCTCTTGCGATGGACGCAGTAACACCATATTCAAGGGGAAGTGACATGGTATATGTTATTCACTAATGATATAGTATGATTGCTGAGATATGAGGCGGTGTTGATGATAGGTTGGTGGTTTTGAGACAAATCCTTGAGTCTAAAAGTTTCATATTGAGCAGAACTAAGATAGAATACGTGGAATGGCGGCGTGTGGGGAGAAGCGGACACGGACGAGAGGAGTGCTTCTCAAGTCATCCCCCAGAAATAGAGCTTCGTGTACTTGGGAACGGTTACTCGGGAGGATAGAGATATTGACTAGAATGTCACGCACCGTATAGGGGTGGGGTGGGGTGGGGTGGAGTGGGGTGGATGAAATGGAGGCTAGCGTCTGGCGTCTTGTGTAATAGGAAGGTGCCTACAAAACTTAAAGGTAAGTTCTATAGAATGGTTGTTAGACCAGCCATGTTATATAGTGCAGAGTGTTGTCGAGTCAAAAAATTCTCATATCAAGAAGGTGAAAGTAACAGAAATGAGAATGTTGAGAATGATGTTCGGGCACACTAGGCTGGATAAGATTAGGAATGAAAGTATACGTTAAAGGTGGGCGTGGCTCCCATGGAATACACGATGCGAGAAGCCAGACTTAGATGATTTAGGCATATATGGAGGAGAAGCTTGGATTGTGATGACCTGGCCCGTCATCATGTGAGTTATCACCCTGTTACCCCCGTTATATGCTTGTTGATGTTGTAATATGCATGTTGGGTGAGTTTGAGTCAATCCGAGTTGAGTTTGATTGAAATTGAGACAGAAAGTCTCTTAGAAGAAGGAATAGTTGGGAAAAGTCAACTGGACGTTGACTATTTAGTTAGAGGACTCGGAATCGGATTCGGATGATTCGTTTAGTTCCGGGAGGTGATTTGTGACTTAGGGGAACAATCAGAATTGAATTTGGAGGTCTGGTGTAGAAATAGGCTTGAATTGGCTAAGGTTGAATTTTGGCGAAATCCGGACGGTAGGTGAGATTTTGATCCGGGAGTCAGAATGGAATTCCGACAGTTGCAGTAACTCCATTAGGTAATTTTGGATGTGCCTGCAAAATTTCAGGTCATTCGGAGGTCGTTTGGTCGGGTTTTTGATCGAATAAGAATTTTGAAAGTTATAGTTAAACTTAAACTTGAATTTGCTGAAAACGGATGATTTTGATGTTAACTATAGTGATTTAATGATTCAAGCAAGTTGGAATGAGGTAATAGATCATATCTGTATATTTGGTTAAGGTCTCGGGGGTCTCCGGTGTGTTACGGATATCCAACGGGTCATTTTTGGAAGATTTTTGCAGTTTTGAGCGTAAATGTAATGATCCAAAGGTCTATATTTAGTTCTAGAGATCCAAATTTAACTTCGAGACTTCGAGAATTTAAATCATGAATTATAGGACTGATCTGGAAATTTTGGTTTAATTTTATCAAGTCGCGATTGGGTTTTTGACGCGATATGTGAGTTAATTGTTTAACGAGCGAAATTGGTATTGAACTAAGCAAATGAACTCCAAATTCAGTTTTGTTTGAACTACTAGATCCGTATCAAAATTACGGAGCCAAAGGAAAAAGAATCGTCTAATTTCGAGTTCGTATGATGGATTTAGAGCCATTTTAGTAAAAAATGACTGTGCTGCAATTTAGATAAAAAGCTGCTGCAATAAACAGTACCCGTGAACAGTACCCGTGAATAGTACCTCCATGAATAGTCCCGTGAATAGTACCCTGTGAATAGTACATTGTGAACACTATCCCGTGAACAATACCTTGTGAACAGTAACACGGGTGAACAGTATTTTGTTAAAAAAAATCTGGACAGAATTTTCATCCGCGACTCATTAATTGAAAACCTCCATTGTTGAGTCTTAGAGAGCAAAAATGAAGGGAAATTGCTGGAATTTCACCGGGTTATCATTGGAGGTAAGTTTTATGGTTAATATATGTGTTTTTATCTTAGAATCCTTCTTTATTTCACCGAAATTGGATCAAATTGTGGGGAAATTTAGCCTAGGCCAGGGCTTTGGTAAAATACCGATTTGAGCGGGCAAATAGAGTCCGAATTTGGTAAATTTTATATGCCTAGACTCGTATTGAGACGAGGCTTCCGAATATGTAACTTTCATAATTTTTTCGAGAAGCATACCAAAAGTCGGGTTTTGACAACTTTGTGGTTTTGATGCAATTTGGGTTATTTCGAATGGGTAACGTGAATTTAGCATATATTGATGTATTATCATTGATTTTGAGAAGATTTGGCAACCGAGGAGATTGATTTGCGAGGCAAGCGCAAGGCGGACCGAGGCTTCTACCGGTTCGAGGTGAGTGGTAGTAGTAAACAATGTACTGAGGGTTTGAAACCCCGTACTAGCACTTCACAGTGCTATATTGAGATGAGACACGCATTCTCCGACGGGCGTAGTGACATTGTGATTGAGGGTTCGGACTTGGTCCTTCCCGGCTAATAGAATATTGTGTTGTATGACTGTTAATGAGATTATAACTGTACAATTGGGCTAATAGCCATGTTTGGGGCCTTGTGCCGATCTGTAGAGCATTAGGGAACCTATAGAGCTAGGTGACCCTTATATCGTGTTGGAAACATACACTCAGCCGTAGCTCTAGCTGTATAGCATAATATGAGCCCGTATTAGATGTGTACATTGAGATAGATTATCTAGGGTGGAATTCCCTGTTCTAGCTGAGTGGGCCTGAAAGGCCAAGTCTATACCTATTGAGATAAGATAGGGTCAAGGACCCACTATGAGATGTTATATTGGGCTTGAAAGGCCAAATCTATATTGACTGAGACAGGGTCAAGGACCTACTGTGATATATTATATTGGGCCTGAGAGGCCAAGTATATACTGACTGGAATAGGGTCGAGGACCCATTATGAGGTATTATATATATATACCTATATTGGATCGGGTTGCACGCCGCAACAGTATATATATTGCACGCCGCAGTAATATACATGTAATATACATGTGGGACGGAGTGCACGCCGCAGTATTATTGCGCTTGGGCTGTAGGAGCCCCTTCGGTGTATGAGTCTGCACACATTCTCAGTGAGCACTGGTGTATATTATGGGATCGGGCTGCACGCCGCAGCAGTATAGAGATATATACATATATATATTGGATCGGACTGCACGCCGCAGTAATATTTGTGTGGATCGTGCTGCACGCCGCAGTATTATAGTGTTTGGGCCTAGGGAGCCCCTCCGAAGTCTGTATACACCCCCAGTGAGCGCCGTCGACGTTAAATGGAGCGGGCTGCGCACCGCAGTGGTATATGTATTGGAGCGGGCTGCGCACCGCAACGGTATATGTATTAGAGCGGGCTGCGCGCCGCAGCATTATACTTATTCATATTCATATATATACTGAAGTATTTATATGTTATAGACAGATGTATATGTCTCCATATATTGTGATGGCTGTATACCGTAGTGGTACGAGCGAGGATGTGGTCAGTGTGGGACCTAGATGAGATAGATGTGGACTGGAGATGAGAGTATTCACCGTAGTGATGACTTACCTGTGAGGTTACCCTTAGAACTGTTTAGTGATAGTACAGGTGTTCTCACTTTCAGTTATTGTTTATTATTATTACTCACTAAGTTGAAATATACTCACCCCACTCCCCTGCACTTTTTGCGCAGATATACAGGTTCAGGAGGGCAGTTGAGCTATCGCAACTGCTTTATTATCCCCCTTCTGTGGAGAATTCGAGGTAGCTGCCGACGTCCGCAGTACCTGACCTCTTCCTTTTTATCATTTTGTTGTCTCAATCCTGCTTAGACTTGATTGTGTAGTAGATCTCATTTGTAGAGGCTCGGACTTGTGACACCATGATTTGATTGGGACTGTGTTCTTGTATGTCATTTCTACACTTCTTGAATTGTTATGAAAACAGGCTAATCATGCCGATTAATCAGTATTAAATAAATTTGGCTTGTTTAAATGGATAAGATGGTCGGGCTTGCCTAGCAATGTGTTGGGCGCCATCACGACCGGGGTTTGGGTCGTGACAAGTTGGTATCAGAGCCTAGGTTAACAGGTCTCGCGAGTCATGAGCCGGTTGGTAGAGTCTCGTGGATCGGTGCGGGGACGCCTGTACTTATCCTCGGGAGGCTGCAAACCTTTTTAGGAAAAGTTTCAAATTCTTGGAATTCTCATCGTGCGTGTTTTATTCAGCTTGAGATGTAATTCTTGAAATTCCTCCTGCACATTGATGCGCGCACTCGAGTGCTTAGTGATAAATTTGCCTTGATGGCTTATGATTTCTCGATTAAGGGGCGAGATGTAATCTCCATAAGTTTTATGTTGGGCCGGTCTGAAGGACTTGAGGCCGAATCTTTGCATATGGCTTGAGCACCGAGGTGCTAATTTTACGAGCTGGTATTATGAACTTGTATGTTTAGTATTGTCCCTGATTGTGGGAATGGCGGCTAGATAGCTATGTAATGAGTATGTTGGTGCTGTGTAATGTCTATGGCAATGGAAGGTATACAGAAATATTAAGGAAAGAAAATGTTCTTACTTGGTGGAATAGCCCAGATAATGGAGGGTTGAAATGTATTTTCTATGTGTTACGATTCCAATAGGTGAAACGCATGTCCACGTATCAATTTTGATAATATAATACAGGTGGTATTGAGATTAATATTGTTTATATACATTGTGATGCTTTGTCAATTTGTCGACGTGTCGTTAGCATGATTTTGGTGGTTCTCTGGTAGGTGGATAGGCCAAATTACAAAGGAAACTCTGCCGAAATATTTGAAAATTTTGGGACTTAAAAAAAAAAGATGTTGTCGCCTAAGGAATGGGCTTAGCTGTTGCGTGTGAATGAATACGAGAATTGCAAAAGAGTTAAGATTTCCGATGATTCGAGTCTCCGCCAAAGTTTGTAAATAGCTCGAGTTTAATCTCACTGTAACATTGGAGCATCAATTGAGTAAGAATGCTATGAGTGGCTAAAAGTGCTTTGATGTATGGCTCAGAGCCAAGTTGGGGAGGTTGTTATTGACTAACTGATTGCACTATTGTGTGCTATGATGGTTCTGTCCCCAAGCATGTTGGGAAAAATTCCGACGAAGGTTATGGTGCTTCGTAGATGTGAGAAAATACTAGGAGGTTTTGAGTGGCTATTGCTAAAGAATGTTTGATGTATAGAAAATAAAGATAGTTAATTGTATCCGTATGTAATCATGTTCTGCGGTGTCAGAGTTCTATTAAGGCCCGAGTGGTTCTGTTTAATAAGGCGGTTGAATTATAACTGGTTAAGGGTGAATGACGCCCGAGAATAGCCTTGCGGTGTCCAAGATTTACGCTTGCAACAGTCAGGTGCCTTAAGACTGTGTACGTGGCTAAAGACTGTGGTTTCGTTAGAAGGAATCAAGACTTTTGTTATGTTATGGGGATGATGAGATTCTTTGTATCCGTATAGAAAGGTAATGATAACAAATTCAAATCGCAGGAAGTTCTTCAAAACAAAGTATTGTAGAATGTGGTATTTCTGGGAAATAATTGAGAGAGTATTCAATGGCCTATGGGTCTTAGACCGTATGGTCTTATGTACGAGTCTTGTGTGGTAACATGGGTTGAGGCATTGTGGTGCTGCAGTAAAGACTAGTATTAAATTAAAGATGAATCAGAAAGGAAATTGGGTAAATGGATCAACTTGTTAATAAACCGAAACGGTATGATAAGGAATACGATTAATTCCTGGTATATGTTTGAAGTAATGAGTCTCGCCGATATTGTGCAATAAAGCTTTTGAGTATTGGCAGTTGTGTAACTCGGTATGGGTATAAGGACTCAATCCTGGCAATTTAACTTATGCAATGTAATTGGGAGAAAGGGTTTGTGATGTGTTTTACCGTGGTTTGAAAATGAGTGTATTTCCTGTTGGTATGTAAAGCTTGGAATGTGTAATGAGTTTTCTCTATATGGGATCATGAAAGTCCTTGACTAGTTGAGTGCGTCGATGTTTGTGGCGTAGGGAAAGGGATATGAATTTTCCCTGTTGTTTTAGTGTGGTATGGTATATGCGATGTGTTATGGAAAGTTGATAACGGCATGTTCAAGGTTTTGAGATCAATTCATTATATGGGAAGTCATTAAAACCCTCAAGCAGCGTGGGCAGCTGCAGATAATCTCAGAATCAATCTTCCTGGTGATTTAGGAGAATGGTACTGCTATGCTAGTATTTCGGCAGAGTCTATGGTAAAAAGGGGCAGGTAAAATAAATTGATAATATCTAGCGGTATGGTGGTATTCTCCCGTTGGATCGACTGTAATAATTGAGTCGTTGATGACATAGTGAAATTTATGAATGGCTTTCGTGGTATGAATGGACGCTTGAGGTGCGTTATGTAATCATACGGTGAAGTACGGAATCAGGCATAGTGATTCCTGTGTTATGTATGTGTTAGAGACTAGAAGTTCTCGTAACCTGCCTACGCAGCGGTGGTATATCGTGTGTATCGGCACAGTTTAGCGGTTATCGGAAATTGGAAGCCCTAGTGGCTATCTCGTCACTTGATATGACGAATTTGAATAATGATATATGATTGCAGGCTGGTTGTCATAAGTCAGACTGTCTAGACTAATGTGATATGGACTATGTCAGAAACATGTCACAAACTGCATGGCAGAGCGCATCAGATCATGCTCCAGCAGGGTGGATGTACCCTAGAGCCAGCGGACGGTTGATAGGTATTGCTTTGCCAGTTGGGCCTTCGTGGCGGATGTCAGTGTAGAGGTATCTACCATTGATTCAGTTCCGGTATTGAGGAACTTTGTCGAATGAGTTTCATGTGATCGAGCTCGAGGCTATATATACATGTTTGTTGCAATGAGCAACTTGAGTCGATGTGCATTCCCTTTTGCTAGATTTATGCGTGGATCGGGTGGCACGCCGCCACATGTATAGTATCTGGATCGGGTGGCACGCCGCCACATGTATGGTATCTGGATCGGGTGGCACGCCGCCACAGGTATGCTATTGGAATGGGTTGCGCGCCGCAACAGTGTGATGTGGGAAATATAGCTTCCTATATGTACCTTGTATACAATACTTCCTCTCTTCTGAGGAATAGTACGTATTGGATATCGCTCGGGGAGTAGCACATCGGTTGTGTTCATTCAGGATTCGATAGCATATACTAAATGTATCATCGCGTGTGATTGATTGCTTGAGTTCAGACCTAAATATGTGTGTGGCTGACCGTTTTGAGCATTGCGACTTGAGGTGCTCCATGAGTAATAGTGTTGGGATAGAATCATGAGTTGTGGCAATGCCATGTGATGTTATTACCTTTCGAGGAGGATTCAGGTACTCGAATTCTATGATGTGAGACGAGAATCTCAGTTATGTGTTGTGATGGTATGGAAGAATTTGAATTATGGCTCTTTGTGCGAGTCGGTTGTCATGATTCGAGTGTGTTCAGATCGTTCTTATTGGAGCCTGTGTTGTGCTCGTTGTGGCCTAGGCCGATGCTGAGGTGTCATGTTACCAGTGTGGTGTGTTATAACCGAAATGATCATTCAAGTCATTAATGAGAGCGAACATATATGATTTCAGCTCGTTAGAAAGGTAATATCGAGGTTTGGCTCCGAAACTTATTGTGGTATCAGTTTTAAAAAGGAAATAGATTCACGAATGGTTGACCCGAGAGATGGGTTCGGTATATCGCGTGCTTCAGTTGCCGTGGGCAGGATATGAAGGTGTTGGAATAAGACTCTATCTAATGAGAAAGGTTCTTTCTGCTAGTATTTGGTTATTGTGGCCAGTTGTCGTGATTAGAGACTATCGTATCGAGTGATCGAGTTGTTTGATACATCATGTGATCTCACCCGGAGTGGTGAGTTGGCTATTACAGTTGGATCGTGTGTACTCTGAGTATAGATGTGGGATTCAGACTGGTATATGATTTCGGAAAGTGCGATGTGGTTTATGGTTCAGTTAGACTGTGGAAATTCAGCTATACTATGTTATCAGACTTATGAAAGATAGGGTGAAGTGGTATCGCCCCGAATATATACTTAGTAAGGTCATTCGACTATTGGGTCACTTCCAGTAGACCTCTTGGTCCGCTCGAGGACGAGCGTTTGCTTAAGTTGGGGAGAATGTGATGACCTGGCCCATCATCATGTGAGTTATCACCCTGTTACCCCCGTTATATGCTTGCTGATGTTGTAATATGCATGTTGGGTGAGTTTGAGTCAATCCGAGTTGAGTTTGATTGAAATTGAGACATAAAGTCTCTTAAAAGAAGGAATAGTTGGTAAAAGTCAACTGGACGTTGACTATTTAGTTAGAGGACTCGGAATCGGATTCGGATGATTCGGTTAGTTCCGGGAGGTGATTTGTGACTTAGGGAAACAATCGGAATTGAATTTGGAGGCCCGGTGTAGAAATAGGCTTGAATTGGCTAAGGTTGAATTTTGGCGAAATCCGGACAGTAGGTGAGATTTTGATCTGGAAGTCAGAATGGAATTCCGACAGTTGCAGTAGCTCCGTTAGGTGATTTTGGATGTGCCTGCAAAATTTCAGGGCATTCGGAGGTCGTTTGGTCGGGTTTTTGATCGAATAATAATTTTGAAAGTTATAGTTAAACTTAAGCTTGAATTTGCTGAAAACGGATGATTTTGATGTTAACTATAGTGATTTAATGATTCGAGCAAGTTGGAATGAGGTAATAGATCATGTCTGAATATTTGGTTGAGGTCTCGGGGGTCTCGGGTGTGTTACGGATATCCAACGGGTCATTTTTGGAAGATTTTTTGCAGTTTTGAGCGTAAATGTAATGATCCAAAGGTCTATTTTTAGTTCTAGAGATCCAAATTTAACTTCGAGACTTCGAGAATTTAAATCATGAATTATAGGACTGATCTGGAAATTTTGGTTTAATTTCATCAAGTCACGATTGGGTTTTTGACGCGATATGTGAGTTAATTGTTTAACGAGCGAAATGGGTATTGAACTAAGCAAATGAGCTCCAAATTCAGTTTTGTTTGAACTACTAGATCCGTATCAAAATTACGGAGCCAAAGGAAAAAGAATCGTCTAATTTCAAGTTCGTATGATGGATTTAGAGCCATTTTAGTAAAAAATGACTGTGCTGCAATTTAGATAAAAAGCTGCTGCAATAAACAGTACCCGTGAACAGTACCCGTGAATAGTACCTCCATGAATAGTCCCGTGAATAGTACCCTATGAATAGTACATTGTGAACAGTATCCCGTGAACAATACCTTGTGAACAGTAACACGGGTGAACAGTATTTTGTTAAAAAAAATCTGGACAGAATTTTCATCCGCGACTCATTAATTGAAAACCTCCATTGTTGAGTCTTGGAGAGCAAAAATGAAGGGAAATTGCTGGAATTTCACCGGGTTATCATTGGAGGTAAGTTTTATGGTTAATATATGTGTTTTTATCTTAGAATCCTTCTTTATTTCACTGAAATTGGATCAAATTGTGGGGAAATTTAGCCTAGGCCAAGGCTTTGGTAAAATACCGATTTGAGCGGGCAAATGGAGTCCAAATTTGGTAAATTTTATATGCCTAGACTCGTATTGAGACGAGGGTTCCGAATATGTAACTTTTATAATTTTTCGAGAAGCGTTCCAAAAGTCGGGTTTTGACAACTTTGTGGGTTTTGATGCAATTTGGGTTATTTCGAATGGGTTACGTGAATTTAGCATATATTGATGTATTATCATTGATTTTGAGCAGATTTGGCAACCGAGGAGATTGATTTGCGAGGCAAGCGCAAGGCGGACCGAGGCTTCTACCGGTTCGAGGTGAGTGGTAGTAGTAAACAATGTACTGAGGGTTTGAAACCCCGTACTAGCACTTCACAGTGCTATGTTGAGATGAGACACGCGTCTTGTGACGAGGCGTGGTGACATTGTGATTGGGGAATTGGACTTGGTCCTTCCCGGCTAATAGAATACTGTGTTGTATAACTGTTAATGAGATTATAACTGTACAATTGGGCTAATAGCCATGTTTGAGGCCTTGTGCCGATCTGTAGAGCATTAGGGAACCTATAGAGCTAGGTGACCCTTATATCGTGTTGGAAACATACACTCAGCCGTAGCTCTAGCTGTATAGCATAATATGAGCCCGTATTAGATGTGTACATTGAGAGAGATTATCTAGGGTGGAATTCCCTGTTCTAGCTGAGTGGGCCTAAAAGGCCAAGTCTATACCGATTGAGATGAGATAGGGTCAAGGACCCACTATGAGATGTTATATTGGGCTTGAAAGGCCAAGTCTATATTGACTGAGATAGGATCAAGGACCCACTGTGATATATTATATTGGGCCTGAGAGGCCAAGTATATACTGACTGGAATAGGGTCGAGGACCCATTATGAGGTATTATATATATATATACCTATATTGGATCGGGCTGCACGCCGCAGCAGTATATGTATTGGATCGGACTGCACGCCGCAGTAATATACATGTAATATACATGTGGGACGGAGTGCACGCCGCAGTATTATTGCGCTTGGGCTGTAGGAGCCCCTTCGGTGTATGAGTCTGCACACATTCTCAGTGAGCACTGGTGTATATTATGGGATCGGGCTGCACGCCGCAGCGGTATAGAGATATATACATATATATATTGGATCGGACTGCATGCCGCAATAATATTTGTGTGGATCGTGCGCACGCCGCGATATTATAGTGCTTGGGCCTAGGGAGCCCTTCCGAAGTCCTGTATACACCCCCGGTGAGCGCCGTCGACGTTAAATGGAGCGGGCCGCACGCCGCGACGGTATATGTATTGGAGCGGGCTGCGCGCGCGGCGGTATATGTATTGGAGCGGGCTACGCGCCGCGGCATTATACTTATTCATATTCATATATATACTCTGAAATATTTATATGTTATAGACATATGTATATGTCTCCATATATTGTGATGGTTGTATACCGTAGTGGTACGAGCGAGGATGTGGTCGGTGTGGGACCTAGATGAGATAGATGTGGATCGGAGATCAGGAGTACTCGTTATAGTGATGACTAACCTGGGGGTTTGCCTTAGACTTGTTTAGTGATAGTACGGGAGTTCTTATTTTCGGTTATTGTTTATTATTGTTACTCTACTGAGTTGAAATATACTCACCTCACTCCTCGCACTTTTTGTGCGGATATACAGTTCAGGAGGGCGGTTGAGCTATCGCAAGCTGCTTTATTATCCCCGTTACGTGGAGACTTGAGGTAGGCTGCCGACGTCCGCAGTACCCGACCTCTTTCTTTTTATCATTTTGTTGTCTCCATTCCGGTTAGACTTGATTGTGTAGTAGATCTCATTTGTAGAGGCTCGGACTTGTGACACCACGATTTGGTTGGGACTTTGTTATTGTATTTCAGTTCTACACTTCTTGATTTGTTATGAAAACAAGCTAATCACGCCGATTAATTAGTATTAATTATACTTGGCTGGTAATTGGATAAGATGGTCGGGCTTGCCTATCAATGTATTGGGCGCCATCACGACCGGGGTTTGGGGTCGTGACATGGATGCTCCGGTAAAGAGGTGTAGATGGCTGAACTTGACGTATATGATAAAAGGTAGAGAGAGGCCTGTGACATATTTGGGCGAGCATATAAAGTAGGACAAGGTGCAACTTCAGATTTTCTTGGACATGGCCTTTCATAGGTAGTTGTGGAGGTCGAGCTTTAGGGTTGTAGATTAGGAGGAAAGTGACTGATAGTGTTTTGTCTTATGCTGCTAGTGGCTCCAGTTGTGTTCCTATTATACTTCATCAGAGTTGCGGGATAGGTTGTAGGAGGTTAGTCTGATAGTATTTTCTTATGATGCTAGTGGTTCTTGTTGTGTCCATATTACTCAAATGTGTCTGGAGTACTATGCCATTGTTATTGCTTTTCTTTCTATTTCTTGGTAATTACATTGCTGGTGTTATCTTTCTGACTTCCTTTGTTGTTACTGTTCCATCGTCTCTTTCCATCTTCTCGAGCTCAAGCTCTACCGGATACAACTTGTTCACTCTTTCGGATGAGGTATGAGGTTTGGGTACATACTACATACTGCCCCCGGACCCCATTTGAATTTCATTAGGTTATAGTTGTTGTTGTTGTTGTTGTCGTCGTCGTCGTTGTTATTGCTGTTGTATAAAATGCATATGGATTAAACATCTCATATACAAATTATACTATATACACAAAATAATTATTATATATATAATTCTACATTAATTATAGAGCACATATGCCATGTGTATAAGATAAATGTCTAAATAATAAATCTCATATATAAGTCAAATATACATAATATAATTAGTGTATATAACTATGCATTAGTTATACAATACATATGCCCATTTAAATCTGAATTTTATACATCTCATATACAAATTATATATAAATAATATGCATTGTACATACAGAAACATGTTCATCAAAAATATATATTTAATATTACTACTAATAATTAAAATTCACCATAACACTAACACGTAGTTTAGAAAAAATCGAGTGTGTAAGGATTTCTGTAAATCGGGAGGGGTGAGAGAGAGTTTTGCAGAACTGGAAGAGCTAAGGATTTTGAGAAAATTTGAGTTCTTATTATTTAAGGTAACTGTTTTTAAATTAACCGGTAATGATATCCAAATATTACTTAAAATAAATGCTAAAAATTAGGAAAAATATATTTTGACGCAGCTAGCTATTAAAAATATAAAAAAATCAGCTCACTTTGTAATATGAGCTGTTAATTAATTCTTCAGGATGAATTTGCATAGAATACAATTCTAATACTTATTTAAATATGTTACATACTTTCAAAAATTACATAAGGATACAATTTTTTATTTTAAAGGTGTATTCGGTATAGCATAAAATAATCATACATAGCCATGTTGCATGGTACAGAGTGTTGCTCACTTAAAAATTCTCATATCCAAAAGATGAAAGTTATAGAAATAAGGAAGTTGAGTTGGATGTGCGGGCACGCTAGGCTGGATAAGATTAGAGATGAAGATATCCAGGTGAGGTGGGTGTGGCTCCCATGAAAGACAAGATGTGGGAAGCTAGACTTAGATGGTTCAGGCACGTGCGAAGGAGAAGCATGTAGGCGCACTAAGGTCGAGGAGGTCATTGGGGCTACGCATAAGATGAGCAAGGGCAGAGTGACCGGGTCTCACGACCTCAGTTCGTCCTCCGTGAACATATCGTGATGGCACCTAGTTCCTACGACTAGGTAAGCCTAACAATACAAAAATGAAATAAATTGCAGAAATAGTTAATTAAACTAAACAAACTAGAAGGGTAACTATATATAAATGCCGCTCGACATATACAACCCAATAATGCGGAAGTCTACAATATCATCCCAAAACCCGAAAACTCACACGAACACAAACTAACGAAAAGTAATATACGACTCTAACTCCAGAATGTCTAAAGCAAAAGTATGAAAGGAAAAGGCTAATTACTAAAACTAGAATAAGAAAGAGACTCCTAGTCTGTGGATGCGGCAGATGTACCTCGAAGTCCCTATTAAATCTCTCCGGCTCTAGAGTGAAATGCCCGAGATGAAGTACCTGGATTTTCACATGAAAAACATGAGCAAAAGAGGCATGAGTACACCACAGCAGTACTCGGTAAGTGCCAGGCCTAACCTCGGTTAAGCAGTGACAAGGAAAGCACGAAAATAATAATAATAATAATAATAATAATAATAATAATAATAATAATAATAATAATAATAATAATAATAAGTCTTGCAACAACATGAGAGAAACAGAAGTAATGAGTACAACTATGAAGTAAGACAGATTATACAAGGCAACAATTGACACTCAGAGAAATAAGATAACACCGAGTAAAAACAGCTCAATATCAATACCAATAATGAGGATCTCCCAGGATACCGTCCTATAGTCTATTTCATCAACTGTCCAAGGAGCTCCCAGGATACCGTCCTGTAGTCTATCATATGAGTATATCTGAAGGATCTACCGGAATACCGTTCCGTAGTCCAACTATCAATATTCAGGGGGATCTATCAGAAATCTTACCCGCAGTTCCAAAGTAAATATGCAGGGGGATCTATCGGGAATCGAACCCGCAGTCCCAAAGTAAACAAACAAGGGGGGAGCTATCGGAATTCCACATCCATTGTCCCAATGTGAATACGCAATCACAACAAGAAGATATCCAGAAATGAAGTCCAAAAATACAAGTGATAATAGGCCATATAGTTATTATTTACACCTTAATTATCCATGCTTTGTTATCGTTTTATAAGGTAAACTGCCAATAAAATACTTTAATTGGTGCTAATTGGTTTCACAGGGAATATAAGGTGTACGGAAGCAACATGAAGTGTTTGGAGGCAATAACATGAAGAAAATACCCACTCAAGAAGTACCCGAATACAAAAGAACGAAAAGAGAAAGAATGCGGAGATAAAAGAAGGACAACACCCACCGCGATCGCCACTGCGGTTGAAGGAAGTTCCTTCTGTGGCCGACACTGCGGCCACGACGCACTTTTCAAAAGCTAGGAATTTTAGGGACCCAAGTGTCAATTCAGGAAAACTTTGTGTAAAACCCTTATATGATGTAGGAACTCGCCCAAAAATAGAGAAGCTTAATTTGAGATTACTTTTGGAAGAAGAAGTGTGAGTGATCACCCAAAACATAGTACTGTCACCTCTTGTGCCTGAGGCTGCACTTTATTACTAGGCACAACCCACAACTGATAACCTGGCCACCACCATAACTATGCCCGCAGTACAAGCGGAGACCTTCCAGATAACCAATAATATGCTGCATCTACTGTAAATTAAAGGATTGTTCTCCAGGTCACACATTGAAGACCCGTAGCAGCACTTGAAAAATTTTCTATCAATTTATATGACCCAAAGGCAGCCGAATATGACCCCGAAATCTATCAAGCTACTGCTGTTTCCATTCTCTGTGACCGGGAAAGCTTAGACTTAGCTAAATTTGCTCCCTATAAATTCCATAGCCACCTGGGAGAAATTAGTCAAGCAGTTCCTGAATAAGTTCTATCCGCCCAACAAGACTGCAAGACAAATTAATGAAATATTGCAGTATAAGCAGCATCCGACTTAGTCCTTGCAAGAAATTTGGGAAAGATTTAAAGGGATGCTAGTGAAGTGACCTCACCATGGTATTCCAGACCAGATTCTTGGCCAGATATTCTACATGGGGTTGGCTGAAAATTTAAAGGAAAATGTGGATGCTTATGCTAGAAGTGCATTTTTGAGTAAGACATTCACCGAGTGTAAAATCCTTCTTGACAATATGTCACAAAATTCAGGGTGGATGACTAGAGCTATAACACTGGCATCCATAGTGCGTTCAGTTCCTCTTAACCCAAATAATTCACATGCAGAGAATACACATGACTCAGATGAGCATATTGATGAAGAGGATTGATGAGATGGGTAAAACAGGTACACATTATTGATACAACAAATAAAGGACTATGTACACCGTGTATTAATCAGTCTTATGTGTGTTCATGGAGCAAAGAAGGAAAAAATCAAGGGTCGAGGGAAGATATGAATTATGTTAACAACTATAGGTGGTCAGAGACAAGGAACACAATAATGGAGACCGCCACAAAATCAGCAGTACAAGCCTCACATGCAACAGCTTGTGGTATGCATCCTCAGAACCAAATGGTGCCAATACCATATCAAAAACCGCATGGCTATCCATAGCAAAATCAGCAACAATTAGCTTATCAACCGCCTCCTCAGCAGCAAGATAATAACATGGTGGAAATCAGGGGTATACTTCAGCAACTCATTGGGACAAATAATAAAGTGCAGGAAAAATTGGTTGTGCATGATTCAACCATAAAGAACATTGAAAGTAGCTGGGACAGTTGGCCATGGCTTTGAACAACTGTCCTCAAGGAACCTTGCCTGCAGTCACTAACATATACTCCAAGGAGAAACACCCAAATCAGTTGATGGCAGTATGTCTCCGAAATAGGAGAGATTTAGACAGAGAACCTGAGATTATACAAGCCAGTAGAGAGAATACAATAGTCACTCCAGTTCCATTAGAGGTGGAGGAACCAATAGAGCTTACTGAAGTGGCGGTTGAATAGAGTTAGGAGGAAAAAAAAAGAGAAAATTAATGAGCAAGCTGCAGAACATGTGGCACCTCTTGTGCCAGAAAATTCCAACAGAGAGAAGCCATCAAGCAATGCATAAAAGGGTGATACCTGCACCCTTCCCTCAGAGACTGGTTAAACAAAAGAAGTCAGACCAATACAAGAAATTCATGGAGATGCTTTGTCAGATTCAAGTGAATATTCCTTTGATGGATGCTTTGAGGGAGATGCCCTGTTATGCCAAGATGATGAAAGATTTAATGTCACGAAAGTTTGATTTTCAGGATTTATCCACTGTGACTCTGACTCAAACCTGCAGCGCTGCAGCGCAGTAGTAACAAGACCGATGGCTCAAAAGATGTCTGATCTAGGTAGATTCACTATTTCATGCACAATTGGGAGCTACGCCTTTGCAAAGGCCTTATGTGATCTGGGGTCCAGCATAAATCCGATGCCGCTGGCTGTGTACACTAAATTGGGCATCAGCAGAGCTAGAACGACTTCTATGCTGCTATAGCTGGCTGATCGCACGATGAAAAGGCCAACTAGTATTCTTGATGATGTATTGGTGCTAGTGGGGAAGTTTGTGTTCCCATCAGACTTTATTATTTTGGACTGCCAGGTAGATGAGGAGATACCTCTCATTCTGGGTAGACTTTTTTTTGCGACTGGCAGAGCACTGATCGACTGTGAGACTGGGAAACTAAAAATGAGACTGAACAACGAAGAAGTCATATTCAATGTTCAGCAATCTATGAGAAGACCCAGCAAATATGCTAATTGCTTTTTAGTGAATGCAGTAGATATGATTATGCAAGAGGACGATGCGACCCTAACTGTGAACAACCCATTAGATGTATATCTAATAAATCAAGAAGAGATGGATGGTGAAGGGTTAGCTGAATGGGTCATGGCACTTGAAGGCCGGGGATTCTGGACAAAAGAACCTAATTTGAGCCCTTTGAATTAGATAAAAGGACTGCACCTCCAGCAAAGCCATCAATCGAAGAACCACCCAAACTGGAGCTAAAGCCACTCCCAAATCACCCCAGGTTTGTGTTCTTAGGCCTTGATTCGACCTTGCCTGTTATTATATCATACGGTTTGCTAGATGTTCAAGTAGAATGGCTCTTACAAGTACTGCAGGAAAACATAACTGCCATTGGCTGGACCATGGCAGACATAAACGTTATCAGCCAAGCCTTCCGTATGCATAAGATTCTCCTGGAAGAGGGGTACAAACCTTCCAGGGAACATCAGCGATGGATGAATTCAAACATGAAAGAGGTTGTAAAGAAGGAAGTGATAAAATAGCTAGATGCGGGAATCATCTTCCCCATCTCTGATAATAATTAGGCCATCTCTGTCCAATGTGTGCCAAAAAGGTGAATGACTGTTGTGAAAAATGATAACAAAGAGTTGATCTCAACTTGTACAGTCACATGGTGGTGAATTTGCCTGGATTACCGGAAATTGAACACCGCCACCCGAAAGGACCACTTTCCCTTACCTTTCATTGACCAAATGTTAGACAGGCTGACTAGAAGATCGCAGTTTTGTTTCTTGGATTGATATTCGGGGTAAAATCAGATATCAATAGTCCCCAAAGATACAGAGAAAACATCCTTCACCTGTTTGTATGACATATTTGCCTTTTGAAGAATGTCCTTTGGGCTTTGCAATGCACTAACGACTTTTCAATGGTGCATGTTAGCCATCTTCACATATATAGTGGATGATATTATGGAAGTATTTATGGATGATTTCTTTGTGGTGGGAGATTCATTCGAATACTGTCTTTACAACTTAAGCAAAGTACTCAAAAGATGTGTGGATAAAAACTTAGTGCTAAACTAGGAGAAGTGCCATTTTATGGTACAAGAAGGGATAGTCCTGGGACATCGAGTGTCCAAAAAAGGAATTGTGGTTGACCATGCTAAGGTTGACGTGATTGAAAAGCTACCACCTCCCACTTCCATCGAGGCGGCGAGAAGCTTTCTTGGGCACACTGGGTTCTACCGGCATTTCATAAAAGATTTTTCAAAAATCGCTAACCCATTATGCAAACTCCTTGAAAAGGATCAGCCGTTTGTGTTTTCTAATGATTGCAGGTTGGCATTTGAGGAACTGACAAAGAGGTTGGTAACTGCACCCATCATTCTTGCACCCAACTGGGAGCAACCATTTGAGCTCATATGCGATGCAAACGATTATGCTATAGGAGCAGTCTTGGGGCAGTAAAAAGATATGCTGATGCATCTAATTTATTATGCAAGCAAAATGCTAAGCGATGCACAACTCAAGTACACTATGATGGAAAAGGAGATGTTAGCGGTGATGTTCGCTTTTGACAAGTTGAGATCATATCTGATTGGTTTCAAGGTAATTGTATACACTGACCATGCAGCTCTTGGGTACCTAATTGAGAAGAAGGAGACAAAGTCGCGCCTGATTCGTTAGATGCTGCTATTGCAAGAATTCGACCTCAATATTCGTGACTGTAAGGGCACAGAAAATCAAATCGCTGATCATCTATCATGACTTGAAGGAGCTAAAAAGTCAGTCGAGGTCGAAGAAATTCTAGAAACTTTTCCATATGAGCAGCTGCTCGCGGCCACTCTGGAAGATACGCCATGGCATGCAGATTTTGCAAACTACTTGGGTTGCGGTATAGTTCCATATGACCTTTCATATGTCCAAATGAAAAAGTTTTATTGTGATTGCTGCATGTACTATTGGGACAAGACCTATTTAGTTAGAATATGTGTTGATAATATGATCCAAAGGTGTGTCCCCGAGATAGAACAATCTTCTGTTTTGCAGGCTTGTCACACATTTGCATATGGAGGACACTTTGGAGGGGTCATGACGGCTGCAAAAGTGCTAGAGGCCGAATTCTTTTGGTCCACAGTATTTAGAGATGCACACCTATGGGTGAAGGGCTATGATGAATGTCAGCGGACTGGGAACATTTTCCGTCGCCAGGAGATGCTTATGAACTCGATTTAAGAGGTAGAGGTGTTTGACGTTTGGGGGTTTGACTTCATGGGTTCCTTCGTCAGGTCATTTGGCAATAAGTACATACTTGTTGCTGTGGATTACGTGTCTAAATGGGTGGAAGCTGTAGCGTTTCCCACTAATGATGCAAGAGTAGTGGTGGGGTTTTTGAAAAAGAACATATTCACCCGATATGGGACACCAAGAACGATCATCAGTGACAGAGACACTCACTTATGTAATAGAGCCTTCAAGAAATTGCTTGTCAAGTATGATGTACACCACCAGGTGATTACCCCTTATCATCTGCAAACTAGTGGGCAGGTTGAGGTTTCCAACAAAGAGATCAAGAGTGTGCTAACCAAAACTGTTAATGCCACAAGAACTGATTGGGCGAAAAATCTTGACGATGCACTCTAGGCTTATAGAACTGCATTCAAAACACCAATAGGTATATCACCATCAAGTTGGTATTTGAAAGGCATGTCATCTACCTGTGGAGCTAGAACATAGAGCTTGGTGGGCACTAAAGCAATTGAACATGAATCCCGATGCAGCTGGACATAATAGAATGATAGTGTTGCATGAGCTGGAAGAATTTAGATATAAGGCCTTTGAAAGCATGAGGCTATACAAGGAAATAACAAATAAGATGCATGGTAAACACATTGTGGAAAGTGATTTCAAACCCGGTGATAAGGTGTTACAATATAATTCAAGGCTGAGATTGTTTCCGGTAAGTTAAAGTCCCGATGGTCCGGACCATTTAGAGTGGTACAAATATTCACTAGTGAAGCTGTTTAGATCGAGTGAGAAAATGGGACAAACAAGTTCTCAATAAATGGACAAAGGTTGAATTATTACATTGGAATAGCTGAAGAAAAAGGGGATATAATGATGACCAATTTGAAATAACCTAGTACGCAAATATGGAGTAATGGCTCAACTACTGGCATCGTGCCGCGATGTTAATTCAAGTGTTGTATGGGAGGCAGCACACAAATGTATTGTAAGTGTAGTATGTAACTTCATGTTTAGAAGATAGAAAAAAATTGCCAGCCGCGACCTCGGCCAGGATTGCGGTTGGATCGAGGAAGACACTGCCTTGCGACGAAATTCATCGCGACTGCGGAAATCAATAAAGGTTCATAAATGCTTCACGACTACGGTGTAGACTGCAGTGTTGACCACGAGAGACACTGTCTCAACCTTAGCGCGCACCGCGGACACGATCGCGACTGGGTACCAGGCAAATATTTTTAATTTTTTTTTGTTTTTTTTGTTTTTCTTCTCTCTTCTTTTAATTTTAAAACAAAAAATAACCCTCCCCTAAATAAAATAAAAAATAAAAGAACCAACGAACCCTCCATCTCCAAATATCCCCATTCTCTCTCTCTCTCTCTAAACCCTAACCCTCCCCTCTATATTTTCTTCTTCTTCTTCCTCCTTCACAACACCCCTCATCTTTCTTCCCCACCCCCAAGGTATGATTCCGACCCCCCTTTCTTTTCTCTCTATTTTTTGTTTTATTATGCTAGTTAATGTTGTTCTAATGTAGTGTTAGTGATAGGATTTTGTTTTGTTTAGTTTTTCTTCTTCTTTTTAGTGTAATTTCGTTTTAGCATATGTTTGGTGAATGGGCTGTATTTTGAATGTTTGGAATGATTTTGTTGGTGGGAGATGGTTTAGATCAAGTGTGGGTGTGTGAGTGTAGTAAATAATTAAATTGGGGTAGTTTCTTGATCCCTATGGGCCATGAACATGAAGTAATTACCTTTCCCACAAGGTATTCGAGAAATTGCCTCAATGGAGTTATAAAGAGATGTTGTGACATGGTTGTGGTGAAGTCTGAGTAACCACCCATAGTCACACATTTAGGCTCATCCTAATACGCGTTTCTCTGTTTTGGCAGGTAATATGAGTTCTTCACGTAAGAAATGAAATACCGGGTCCTCTGCTCGCGGCCTAGGAGGCTCCTCACAAGCTAGGGGCCAAACCAGTGCACCACAGTTTGATAGCACTCGGTTTGTCTCAGAAGAAGAAGAAAAAATGTACAATTAGAAAATTGCAAAGAAGTTACTCCATGAGGTCCACATCGATAGGCATGCATTAATATTGGTGCATAAGTGCCCCAATATGTTCAATGAGCTAAGGCGGTGTCATCTGGACATCTTCTTTGATGCTCCCAAGGAAGCAAATATTTAGTTAGTGCGAGAGTTTTATGCAAACCTGCCAGAATACGAGAACGGAGTTGTAACTGTGCGCAACACCCGGGTTGATGCTTCTATAGAGGTCATCTGTAGGGCTTATAATCTCCTCACATTCATGGGTGACGATCACTACGTCATGGCTATTCGTCTGGCGGTTGATTGGGACAGAATTCAGGCGTTCATCTGTATACCAGGCAGAATGCCCAAATGGGTAGCAGAACTGACGACACTACACTTCACGTCTCTTACTTGGGAGGCCAAATGTTGGCTCACTGTCGTCACCACTCGGTTGCTACCATCCAGCAATACCACCGATATA
The DNA here is from genome assembly GCA_032618575.1 of Nicotiana noctiflora. Classification (NCBI taxonomy): domain Eukaryota; kingdom Viridiplantae; phylum Streptophyta; class Magnoliopsida; order Solanales; family Solanaceae; genus Nicotiana; species Nicotiana noctiflora. The sequence goes on from JASVEL010004854.1 coordinate 73,144, forward strand.
AATAGGCCATGGGCTGCTATGTTCTACTGCTTCATGGATCACC
>JASVEL010004855.1:0-26295 GCA_032618575.1 Nicotiana noctiflora
GGAACCCCTCGTGCTATCATTAGTGATATAGGTCCCATTTTTGTAACAAGGCATTCGACTCTTTGCTCACCAAATATGGAGTTAACCACAAAGTGACTACTCCATACCATTCCCAAGTAAGTGGCCAAGTGGAGCTTTTTAACAGAGAAATTAAGAGTATATTTTCCAAAACAGTAAATGCAAATAGGACCGATTGGTCAAAGAAGTTGGACGATGCTCTTTGGGCCTATAGGACGGCATGTAAGACTCCGATTGGTATGTCTCCATATCAGTTGGTGTTTGGTAAGGCTTGTCATCTCTCGATGGAACTAGAGTACAAAGCGATGTGGGCTTTTAAAAAGTTAAATTTGGAATGGGATGTTGCGGCCAACATCCGAGTAGACCAATTGAATGAGCTTGATGAATTTCGCTTTTATGCTTACTCTAGCTCATCCTTGTACAAGGACAAGATGAAGTACCTACATGATAAGTATGCTGGGGGTAAGGAATTCAAGGTTAGTGATATGGTCCTTCTTTTCAACTCAAGGCTAAGGTTATTTCCGGTGAAGCTCAAATCCAAATGGAGTGGGCCTTTTGAAGTGGTTTTTGTAACTCTTTTCGGTGCCCTTGATCTCAAGAACAAAAATGGTGAAGTATTCCGGGTTAATGGGCATCGAGTCAAGAATTACTTGGGCAAGGTTGATGATTGCCATGTGGTAGCGCTTATTCACTTTAAGTAACAATGACGGTAACCCGCATCGTGCCGCGATGTTAAATTAGGCACTTTTTGGGAGGCAACCCATATCTTTTAAATTTCTTTGTTTTCCATTGTAGTGTAGGAATTTTAAGCTGATGGTTTGTGAAGTGTTGCAGGCATGATGTTGAAACAGTGCAGGATAAAATAAAATTGGGCAGTATTTCACCAGTTATCACGCGGCCGCATGAGTTTGGAATCAATTGCCGTTTCTCTGAAGTTGTCCAACGCGGCCGCACTTCAAAACAGTGCGGTCCACGTGGAATTGTGGAAGTGGCCATTTCTCTGAAGTTGTCCAACCCGACTGCACTCCAAAACAGTGTGGTCCGTGTGGAAATGGTGGAATTAAGCAGCTTTCTGAAGTTTCCCACACGGCCACACACCAAAACAGTGTGGTCCACATGGGCTGCCCTTAAAAAAAAGGGGAGGAAAATCCTGCGTGGTCCGCGTGCCATTTTTGTGCGGCCGTGTAGGTGGGTAAGTCAAGGGCCTCGCGGTTCTCTATCAATAGAGACCTAGGGCCACCTTTAATCCTTTTCGCTCTTTTTCATCTGAAGCCCTATTTTTTTTACTGTTCATCTACGACCTTGTTCACACATCGGCAACTCCATTAAATCCTTGGTAACATTTCACTCCCAAAATCATCTCTCAATTCAATTTGTTTTCATTTTATTTGATTCCTAATAGAATAACTTCTTAATTTTTTCCTTTTTTTATTTTTTATTTTCATTAACTGCTAGAATATGGTTGGCAAATTCATGTAGATATTCATGTAAAATTGGACCAAAAAGAACAAAAATTAACCTACTCAGTAAATATTTGCCCTACACGACCGCATAATATTTGTATGCGATCCACGTGAGTTTGATCAGAATAATATGCAACTGTTCCGTGCGGTCCGCGTGACTTCAGCGCGGCCGCGGTCCAAAATAGTGCGGATCGCGTGGCCTATCTTCACAGAGCTTCACTTTTCTGAACTTGGACCTGCACGGCCGCGTACCATTTATGTGCGGTTCGCATTGGTCCCACGCGGCCACATGACATTTGTGCGTGGTATACGTAGGTCATTTACAAAGAGTTTGCTGATTAATTGTTTTGCCTGTTCGGACCGCCTGACATTTTAGTGCGGTCCGCGTGACCTATGACTGAAACACTGTGTGCACATAGAATTTCACTGTTACATTGCTCATTTTTGCTATGCTTTTACTAACACTTCTAGTCTTGTATCTCTTGCAGAAAATGGTAAAACATCATGGAGGTGGACAATCTTAACATGGGGGCAAACATAAGCAACCCGGGAGAGGTGGTTCCTCCCGAGGGGGGAAAGGAAAAAGGGTGGTAAAACTCACTCCCGAGGCAAGAGCCAACATTAAGAAAACCCGGAACATAATCCGGACAGCTGACAAGGCTGTCTCCCATTCAACAGGGAGTGAGTATGCACCCTCCAGGAGTGCAACTTTAGAGTCTGCTCCCACACATATGTCTGTGTCAGTGGGCCTCCATGACTCCCTATCTCTAGATCAAGCCACTGTTGCCAGTTCCAAGAAGGCAATGAACGTGGTATCTTCGGACTCGTCTGATGAGTCCGGATCCAAGAACGGCAATGATGAGAAATACTCCACTTCTCCCACAGCTTCACTATCAGGGGAGATTGGAGAATAATCGGGAGATAGTGGAGAGCAAGCTCAGGGAAGTGAGTCTCAGGTAGGGGGTTTAGAGCGGACTAGGAAGCCAAAAGTGTGGGAGGACAGGGTTGTTAGTCAAATTGCCTTCCACCGGTTCAAGGAGTGGTGGCCTAAGAGAAAACTCATCCCGGAGAGGCGGTTTATTGATGCAGACCTACTTCCTCACAACCCTCACGTACAATCTCAATTTCGTACGAGGGCGGGTTGGGGCTTTTTCAAGGAACGAGTGAATATGGCAAATGAGCATATGGTCAAAGAATTTTACACCAATGTCTACCATGCCGTTCGGGGGTCCACAACTACTAAAGTGAGGGATTAGGTGGTGCTCTTTGACGGGAAGTCCCTCAATGACTTCTTGGGGTTCGTAGATGAAGATGAGTCACAATACCTGGAGAAGTTGGCCTAAAAGGAAGAAGCTCGCCCATGGTTAGCTAAAATTTTAGCACCTCCAGGTATAGTGTCGGTGTGGCTCAAGGATCAGAAGAAAATATATAGAAACGCCCTTATCTTCGCAGCAAAAGGGTGGTTGACATTTGTGTGCAATCGGTTTGATCTGACCACACATGACCACTCCATCCCCATTGATCGAGTCTTAGTTGCTTCTATCATGGATGGGTTCCTATTGAATGTGGGAAATATTATGCAGAGGGTGATCTCCACAGTAGGAAACAAAACCAAGACCAACTATCCCTTCCCAAACACATTGACTATGTATTTCCGAGAGCTAAGGTTAGAAAAGAAGAATTTTGATGTGAAGGTCCATCCGGTGAGCCCTTACTCATGGTATGATCAAAAGGGCCCTGACAACCCGAAGAATGCCAAGAAGGGTCAGGCTTCCACTTCTTCCACAGTTGGCCAGTCTGATGAGCCAGCTGCCTCTGAGCAGCTCATTGGTACCAGTTTATTGCCTCCAGGGTCTTCTACAACACCACCATCCACTTCAGCTGAGCTAATGATTTCGGTGTCCAAGACTCACAGGTTCACCACCAACCAACTCACTCATTCACTAGCTAGTTTGAACAACTGGATGTCGGCAGCGACATCCAAGTTGTCCACTTTGACAGCAACTGTACATGCCGAGATAGCACCAGTGACGGTTGAGATACCTGCTTCTGTTGAGGATACTTTGAAGAAAATCTTGGCCAACCAGGAAGAAATGATGAAGAAGCAGGATTCCTTGGCCAAGTCAGTTGGCGAGCACAGCAAGGCACTCAAGAGCTTGGCCAAGGAGCGCATGAAGCTTAGGAAAACAAAAGCCTCAAAGGAGGAGGTGGCAGCACTGAAGGTACATATGGACAAGCTAGTGGCGGATCAGCTGCCACTAGACTTGCTATTTGAGGAGCCTGCTATAGAGACCCCCACCGAGCAGCCACTAGCAGAGGAGCTTAGGCCCAGAAAGAAGAGGAAACTCCATAACACTGAGGGAGTTGTGATTATAGTGGCCACAGAGCATGAGGATCCTTTCGGTGCCCATTCAGCTGAGCCACCAGTCCAGGAGTAGGCACCTGTTCTAGTAGCACAGCAGCAGGCTGGGGACCAGTCTGAGGTCCCTTCCGGTACACAGGACATGGGAGCCACCGAACAGCATGGGCCAACAGATGAGTCTTGAAGGGCTATTTTCTATATCCTTTGCTCTTTTCTTTTTGATGATTATATTTGGTAGTTAGCATTGGGGACAATGCTAGCTCTTATTCGTGGGGGTGGCCCTACTTTTTGTTGAAAACTAGATGATTCTATATATTTTTCTCTCTTTCTTTATTTTCAATACACTCGTAGATATAGTTGGATTGTAATTAAACTTTAATTCTGAATCCCTTTAATTGTATATTCTACTATCTTGGTGTACACATTCGTTTGGTTATCACTTGATGGTTTTTCTTTGGTTTTGTTATTTTCGTTAGATTTTTCATGATAGTTGCAAGGTTAGGCCCGTGGCCTTGTTTTGGTTTTGTTTTGGATATTGAAATAAGCCCTTGGTTTTCTTTATGCCACGGTTATTTCCAAGGGTAGAGTGTTGTGTGAACCGGGTGGCTCTTCCCAACGATAGATAGCGTGACAACTTTCTTAAGGGTTGAGTCACTTTTTGAATTTTTCTTTTTGATTTTCAAGTTTTTGGTAGTTCAGGGTACCTCAGGAAAAGCTTCACTTGGGCCTAGCACATTTGCCTTTGATCTCATGGTCAAAGATATTAAGTTGTGTTTAGGATGGTGAAAGTCGTGGCCTTGAGACTCTTGTGTTGACAAAACAATCATCATATGGTTATATTGAACCGTGGTGCGCTTGAACTGTATTCGAGGTTGTTGTGGGCCTTCGACTCCATCTTTGGCAATCCTTGAGTGTATGTGTGGTGAGAACTTGATTTGTGAGCCCAAGTACCATGCCAATGGTCTAGAACTTTCGCCAAATGTTTGTTGAGGCGAAATCAAGGGTGGAACTTGACTTGAGAAGTGATTGTAGGCTATCCTTGATCCAACAATACTATATTTATCCTTTTCATGACCTACCAATATAATAATCCCTAGTTCACCCCTTTTGAGCCTTAAACCTTCTTCTTTCATGAACCAAAAGTTACAAGCCTATACCCGTTTTAATGAAACCCTCTCTTGGCACCCAAATCTTCCCTTAAGTAATGGCAAATTTGGGGGAGAGGCAAGAAAGGCACCAACGTGGTAAAAAGGCATAAAAAAAAAGAAAAAGAAAGGCAATGAAAAACAGAATAGGCAAAAGAAAGACAAAAGCGAATAAAACCCAAAAAGGGGATCCAAAGTCATCAAACAAGTGACAAAGATGTGAAAAAGGTGAACAAAAAGGAAAAAAGTTTTGAATTGCAAAAGAAAGAGTGACATTGTGTTGCTCTAACCCCTTGAAAGAAGAAATACTCAAACGAGTCAAGAAAGTATGCAAAAACGAACCAAAAGAAGTGCTTAGGGGAAGATTGAACCCATGTAAACGAAAGCACATCCCACTCTTACCCAAAAGCCTTCACAATGACTCCGCAAAAGACATATATGATCTTGAGTTGAGGGAAGCCCTCATTAGTGGATACTTATATGAAGGGCAAACATATGGTACTTAGAGTCGGACTTAGGGTCTCTTCTTTGTGAGAGATGAGCAAGAAATCCTTCCACCTCAATTTGTGTGCAAATACTCTAAATGGTGAGGTTCACTTAGGGAGAGTCGAGGATGTGTGAGTTTTGGTTCCACAATGCCCAAAGTACTTGCGAAAGGTTCTTAGATGAAATGTGTCAACTCTTGAGGCTCTTGTGTCACACTTGATCCACAAGTTTTCAAAGTTTTAAATGTGTTGATGATGCATTTGCATTGAGGGCAATTGTAAGTCCCAATTGATGCTGTTGAGGTTACTCTAGGACAAAACAGGAATTTCTTGGATGTTTTTCATTGAGGGGTAGGTCTTATCTTGTTTGCTTGAGGATAAGCAAAGGTTTAAGTTTGGGGGAGTTGATAATTGTGATTTTTACATAATTTATACCCTTTCTTGCCTAAGCCTTGTGCATAAATTGATATAAATTAGTCCTGAATTGCTTACAAGTTGCGCTTGATTGCAGGTTTGAGCGACTAGATGTTAAAGATCACAAATCGGCTCAGGAAGGAGTGAAATCTGCCAAGTGTCAAGAGATGAGCTAAAGTGTGAGTTAAAAGACCTGTGCGGACTGCAACCTTTTGTCATGCGGCCGTACAAGAGGATCCTGCAAATATCCAAGTTCAAGGAACCTGTGCGGTCCACACTATTTTGCCACACGGACGCACATGTAAGGATCAGAGAATCTGAAGTTTGGACACAATTCCACGCGGACCGCATTTCTACGCGATCCGCAATGATGAAGAAATAGAGGCTCAGATTCAAAGGCATAATCCTACATGGCCTCACACCAAAACAGTACGGTCCGCGTGGGTGAATGATCAGAGAGACAATACTAAAGAAAAATCAAATGTGCGGCCACACAACATTCCCACGCGGTCCGCGTCACTCAACCTACATGGCCGTGTGGCATTTCTAGTCGGTCCACGTCCAAGATCTAGAAGCTCAACTATTGAAGGCCTTTTACCCTATGCGGCCGCATGCCATTTTCATGCGGTCCGTGATAGACCCTCAAGGGCACTTTTGTCCGATTTTTCCTGGATAGTATAAATAGAATATTTTACTTTTTAAGGTTAAGTTTTTTTAAATCTTAGAAAAATGGTTGATTTTGCAAAACCGTATTAAAACCCTGGTCTGAGATTAAATAATATGCAAAGTAATGCAATAAGAGTGATACCAATCCCTGAAAGATTCAAATAGTTGGCACGAAGCTCAAAACAAGGCAATCAACCCAAATTATGATGATAACAAGTGGTTTCAGTCAAATACGCAATAAAAATCAACAATCGGGACGGACCAAGTCACAATCCCCAATGGTGCTCTATCCCATGCTCATATCTGGGCTAATATGCGGATTTCATAGTGGACCCACAAGTTCCTCAAGGATTTGTGAAGGTCAATTCTGCGGCGCAAAATACAACCGCATAACAGGAATGCATACCGCATTCATATCACATACCATAATAGACTCCTCAGAGTTTTAGGGGCAATTATGCGGTCCAATCTGCGGACCGCATTTCGATTCTACGATCACATAATGCAACCATAGACCTTGCTCAGGCTTCTATTTTTCTAAATTTTTATACCCGACCCTTTTTTAAATAAAACACCTCATCCCCTTATTTTTAACGATCTTCTGCACAAAATAAGAGAAAGGAAGAGAGGTTCTTGAGAGAGAAAGTCATCTCCTCCAAATTTGATTCTTCAAGACCATCCGGGCCGGGAAAATTCAATCTTATGTTTATTCCCCTTTTCCTTGCAGGTAACGTCCCTAACCCTTTTCACTAAATTTCTGGTTTAAACTAGGGGGGAGTCTCATACGTTGGTTTGTGAAAATAATGGTCGAACCCATACATGCATGACTTTCTATCACCTAAAACCCAGTGAGAGTAATGGGGTAAGAGCAAAGACTTGTGTGAAGAAAGGGTTAATGGCCTAAATATGTTCGGGTAGTGATTGTGAACCTTGAATTCTAAGCTATGTGTATTAATTTGTGCACTATATTGACGTTGCTAGATTTTGGTGAATTGGAAGAAGGAATTAAAAGGAATTCGGCTCCATGTATGTATGGCTAACTTTAACCTTTGTAAAATCGCCTTGTTTGGTGTTCAATACTTGGTATGTGTTTATTTGTGTAAACCGGTTGCAAATTCATGTAAGCGTTGTGCCTTATGTGTTGTTGGTTAAAACACTCAATATGATTTTGCAAGTAAATGGCAATAAACCAAATCGTGATTGTGAATGTGTTATGTGACAAGAACTGTGGAACGAATGATAGAAAGGAATCGTAATTGGTGAAATTGAAATAACTGAGATAACAAACTTGGTGGTTAGTTGTGGAAAACTATTATTGTAATCGAAATGGTATAACGGGCTGTTGAAAAAGATGGAAAATGACATGGATAGTCACCTAAATCCTTTGTGAGTTGTGTTGTTGTTGGGTTTCGTGGTTGTTGTTCTTAAGACTTGTTATTATTATCATTGTAATTGCTATTATTGTGGTATTGTTTGTGAATTGTGATTGCTCGATGGAATCGGGTTGCGTGCCACAACGCAAAGTAATAAGGTGTGGGTTGTGGTGATCAGGGTGGACGAGGTAATAAGGATGAAAAGTGATCGATATCACTACTGAAAAGAAACATGAGAACATTGTGAAATTGAGAATGTGGAAATGATGATGGGGACATGACAGTTTGCTAACTTGTTTGCCTTGATTGTCTACCTTGTGTCTGTTCAATTGTTATTTTCCCTCTATTGTTTATTACTTGTTTATGACTTGAGGTTGCTTAGGGTAAGGTTAGTTATACATACCAGTACAATTCAAATATACTGACGACCCTTTTTCCGGGGATGCTACATTCGTATTATGATTGTAGGTAGATCTATAGCAGATACTCCAGCCAGAGGCGGATCCAGGTTTTGAAGGTTGCGGGTGCCATATTACTTTGGATTTTGACTTGATCTCTTTGAGTTTCGGTTCGGGTTATTTGTCTTTAAGTACAAATCGATAAAATAAAATTAATAATTATGCTGAGCAAAGTATAAAACTTTCAATAACATAACTAATATCAACAAAAAATTAGTATTATTTATTTACAATTGCCTTCGATGAATTTTTATATTCTGGAGTTATGATTTGACTAAAAGATCTGCAAATAAGACTAAAACTCGCTATAGATGCATATTTAAATACTCAAAGCAAAATCTTACTTGATAAACACTAGTTTTTTTTTTTTTGATAGAACACTAAAATCTTTGAAATAGAAGCAAGAATATATAAAATTAAAGAAGTCAATGAGAACTCACAAGGAAAACAAAGTTAGCAGCAATTGAAGAAAAGGAAAGAAAAGAAGAAAAGAAAAAAGGAGAACGAATCTCCTGTAAGTAGTAAAATAGTAGTACTAATTACAAGAAATGCACAAGCCCAGGCTCGAACCTGCGCCCTAGAGGCAAAAAGTTAAGCCCTGCACCAGTGGCACCAATCAACATATCTTCACAATGGGTGCCATTTTAATAATTCATTCAAATTTCTAAATATACGTACATATACTTACACATACATATAGCATTTCGGCTGAGGTGTGCGGGTGGCGTGACACCCTCTTCCTCCTTAGTAGATCCGCCCCTGACTCCAGCCTACCGTTCGTAGCTCTCCCTTCGCCTTCCATCAGCTTTTTGGTGAGCCTCATACCACTCGGGGCCCTGCGTGGCTTAGGCCGCTTGTTTCCGTAGCTTTATTTTGTTGTTGTATAAGGTATAGCCGGAGCCATATTACCGGCAAATTATGTATTATCTTATTGTACTTTTAGAGGCTCCGTAGACAGTGGATGTGGGTTAGAAGTTTATGTATATCCATGTTTCTTTTGTGGGGCAACGAATTGGTAATTTCACGAACTAATGTGTATGTATGTACGACTTGCAAAAAGGTGTTCTAAATTAATTATATGGCCAGCTCTTGAAATAATGAGTAAGTAAAACATGGGGTAACACCTGGGGTAAGAAAGTCCCCCAGGTCCGCTTGGCTAGGGCTACCCGGTTGGGCGCTGGTCATGTCCCCTCGAATTTGGGCAGTGATAAAGCAAGTCACCTCAATACAGCACTATGATGTGGAAAACCGGGATTTCAAACCCTCAGGATATCATTTACAAGTATTACTTACCTCGAACCGACAAAATCTCTAGCTCCCGACGCCTTTGCCCCTCAAATCGGCCTCCACACGCGTCACATCTAACCAAAAATAGAGCAAATACATCACAATATGCTAAGGGAACAATAGCTAATCGAAAACAATCGAGAGATAGCAAAAATCTCGAAACTAGCAAAATCCGAGCCCCAGGCCCACCTCTCAAAAAATTATAAAACTCACATTATCGGATTCTTCGTCTCGCCACAAGTCCATACATATCAAGAACTGCCAAATCCGAGCTCAAATAACCTATCTAATCCCAATTTGAAATATCAAAAACTTAAGCTCTAGCTTTACCCCTTTTTGGTGAATTTCAACCAATTTACATATTAAATCTATCATAATCTTTTGTATTTAGGCCAAGGAACTTACATCCAATCAATCCTCCTTGAATCCCTCTTCAATTTGTCCCAAAGAGCTCTCAAAATATTCGACAATGGTGGAAAAATGACTAAACTCGCGGATGAAATATTATAAAAACAGGTCTGCCGAGGTGACCTTTTCTTCTATGCGAACGCGAGGCATTTCTCGCGTTCGCGATGCTCGAATTTTCATCAGCCCAAAAATGCCCTACGCGAACGCGGTGCAGGTTCCGTGAATGCGAAGCCTCCGCACAGATCACTATGCGAACGCAAAAGCACAGGCGCGAACGCGAAGGCTCAAACTCCCCCTAAGCTCAATTCCTTATACGCGTTCGCGGCTATATCCACGGGAACGCGAAGCACAACTAACTATCCCTCAGCGAACGCAAACCAAAACACGCAAACGCAAAGAGTAATCCAACAACCTCTCAAATTCCTTCTTCGCGAAAGCGTGACCCTTATGCGAACACGAAGGGTTAATCCTCCGCAACAACATGACAGCAAAATCTGCAATGTAAAAATGCCAAGATTGGTCCGATCGACCATCTGAAACTCACCCGAGGCCCCCAGGACCTCAACCAAAAGCACCAACACATCCTAAAATCTCATTCAAACTTGTTCCAATAATCAAAACACATCTAAAAACACTAAAATCATCAATTCTCATCGAATTCAAGCCTAAGTTCTTTAAAAACTTCTGAAATGCACTTTCGATCAAAAACCTAACCAAACGACATCCAAATGACCTGAAATTTTGCACACACATCACAAATCACATATCAAAGCTACAACAACTTTTGGAATTCCATTCCGACCCTCGGATTGAAATCTCGTCTATCAATCAGAATTCACCAAAATACTAATTTCGCCAATTCAAGCCTGATTTTACATCCGGCCTCCAAAATCGGTTTCGATCACACTCCTAAGTCACAAATCACATCTCGAAGCTAACCGGATCACCGGAAATCGCATCCGAACCTTTTAACTCATAATTCAATATTCGATTGACTTTTCCAAAATAAGTCTTCCTTAAAAAGACTAAGTTCCTCATTTCCTACAAAAACCAATCCAAATCGACTCAAACACACCAGATACATATAATGAAAAATTAAAAAGCATAAAATGGGGAAATGGAGGGGCAACTCATGAGACTACGGGTCGGGTCGTCACATCCTCCCCAACTTAAGCTAATGGTCGTCCTCGAGCGTACCTAGAGTTGTCCTAGAAGCCAACCAACAGTTGAATAACCTTACCAAGCATATACCCGGGTGTGATCCCGCGTCACCCTATCTCATATAGGTCCGATAGCACAACATAGCTGAAATTACCCAATTCAGTCTACCTCATAAATCATATAACTACCTTTTCACCTCTGAAACCATCAGTACGATCAAATCCTCACACCTATACTTATATAATCACGAACCAGTTGTAATAATGCATACCTGCAACCTCAGGTGAAATAATATGATATACCACATAATCCAAACACTTGAAACGATAGCCTCTACTCATAGCAGTTGCCCAAAATAACCAAATACCGATAGAAAACCTCTTATTAGATAAAGTCTTATTCCAACACTTTCATATACTGCCAATGATAAATGAAACACGCATCAAACCGTAACCATTTCTCGGATCAACCATTCATGAAGCCACTTCTCTTTGACTATTACCACAACAGATTTTCGGGTCAAACATGGATATTATCCTTCTAACAAGCTGAAATCAAATATGTTCGTATTCGTTAATGACTCCAACAATCACCTCAAATCCAACACACCACTCTGGTGATATGACACCTCAACACAGGCCTAAGCCGCGGATTGCATCATACACGCACCGATAAGAAACGGTCTGAACATACTCGAATCATGACGAATGACACAAACGAAATAGATGTGCCTCAAGCTCATCAGTACCATTAAAACACAAGGCTGAGACCCCGTCTCACATCATAGAAATAGAATACCTGAATCTACCCCGAAGGGTCATAACTCCACGTAGCCTCGCTATAATGTGCGATCCTATCCAAACACTGTTACGCATGAAGCACCTCAAGTCACTATGATCAAAATCAACAGCCACACACATTTTGATGTCTAGAACCAAAGCAATTCATTACATCCACAATGAAATAAATAACATACGATACGCAACCTGATATGACATACCAACACTCCATTTACCGAGAAACACTCAATTACTCTTTCTGCTCGACTTTCTCTATGAATCCTCAAAAGAACCGCACCACATGTGCTCATATCCAACAAATCATAACACCTTAGCATAGAAAAAGCAACTCATAGATCTTCCCAGATCACTAACAAGTTCAATAACGATCGAATCAACTTATCCCTCAACAATTCAACTCAGGACTAACCAAGCTAACTCAAACCAAATACGTGGCCACATCGGCCTGCTAACAAAATCAATATCAAGATGCCTGAAGATGTTCCTTCCACTACTATAACTCCGATGGAGTCGTACGATACAGTGCCCGGCACCAAATCAATATTGAAACCCACAACCTCGCCCAACGACATGCTCAACCATAAGAGCGCATCCGAAAAGAGCCCCTCAATACTAGAACTGAATCATTGGTAGAAACCTCTACACCGACATTAGCCACGAAGGCCCAATTAAAAAAAGGAATCCTTCCCAACCGTCCGCTGGTCTTTGGAATACAAACCACTTTATTAGAACATAATCCGATGCACTTCGCCACGCAACCTGTGGCATTTTCCGACATAGCCCACAACACAATAGTCTAGAATAACCCAACATTGAGACAACCAGTATACATCTCAATATCATATCCAAAATCTAATATACGAAGCAAAGAGATATCCACTCAGGCCTCCAAATCCCAATAGCTGCTAACAGTACCAATACACACGATCCACAACAACTACATAGTCTGTACCTGAGCACTCCCAATCTCCAACTCCATATAGCACACGAATCACTGTACATGATCCCAAATTCTGTAGTATGAATACATATTATACCTCGAGTACACAATCTCTCCACGAAAGATATTCTAAAACTCCCATGTGCTATCAAATAAACTTAGATATCAGCAGTCGATCTGGATAGAAAGTGCCGCAATACTACCAAAGTATCATTAGTCCAATCATATTACTCTTCTTCCAAGACATATACTCTCGTAAAATCACTTCCAATTAGTAGTACCATTTCCTTGATTACCTGAGGCTACCCGTTGCCTAAGAATTCTTTATGAACTTCTTTTCAGAACTGACCTGTAGCTCATCTAGCCAAGATCTTCCGTCAATCCCATCTAGAAGAAGAATCATTACACATTCCATGCTTCGCATACCCATAGAAATATATATACATCTCCAAACCACGGTAAAACCCAACCATAGTTCTCTACCAATTTCATTTGTACAAGCTAAACTGTTAGGATTGAATCCTTCTATTCAAACCAAGCTGAGCAAGCTGTCAGAACTCAAAAGCTTTGCCACGCAATACCTGTAAGGGCTCATTACCTCGAACACATACAAAGAATTAATCATATCCTTACCATACCGATTCTGTCACGCCCCAAATTGAGGGACATGACCGGCGCCCTGACCGGGTAGCCCCAGTCAAGCGGACCTGGGTGCCTTTCTATCCCACGCGATACCCCTGTGTTGTTTATTACTCATAAGCCAAAGATCTTACCAATTATAACTGAATTCACATTGTACAAACATAACCACATTATTAACATTACCAACAAGTTACAATTTACAATGCCCGACATATACATATACATACATAGGCCATAGTCCCACAGTTTACTATCTACGGAGCCTCTAGGATTACAAAGGAGGATACAATACTTGCCGATAACAAGGCTCCGGCTATACCTAAAAAAAATCCAAAACAAAGTCTAAAACAGAAGTGGCATGAGCCACACAGGGCCCCAAGGAAGGAAAGGGCTCACAAAACGGGCAGTGGAAGATGAAGGATACTATTGCAGATGAGCTGAAGTGCCTGCTACTGATTCACCTACAATCATAACACGAATTATGTTCCAGAATTGAGTTATAGCACTATTGATACTTCCTACTTTCTTTTCCTAAATTCTCAACAAAGGATTATTCCCGATGAATTTCTTATAGAAACGTCGCATTTAAATTGACAACATCTGCTCACTTGTGCCTATACATGCACCATCGTAAAGTTTGTACATGTGGTGTCAAGTTCCATCCAAAGTATCCAAGATTTGTGATCCTTCTCGAGTCACTCTTTTACTTAGTTGTGTGTGTCTTATATGGCTTGATCAACCAATCTACCCTCTTACGAGTAACATCATGAAACCTTTTCACTGTTTAGTAACATATATGCATATCTCAGTGGCTATCATATGAGTGCATATCAATTGAAATGGTCACCGTGTGCATAAGTTCTCTCTAAAAAAAATTGAGATCCTCACATCCCCATCATAGATATCTTGTGTTGCCATGGTTTTCGTGCGCACTTGGGACATCTCACAGTAAGTAGCTCACTCTGTCCTAGTATTGTGGTTGCTCCTGGCATGGTCATGTATTGCAGTAGGGAGTTAATATAGTAGAAGTATGTCCAGCTTATAACCAATGATTATTTTCTCTTTATGTCTCCACAATGTGTTAAATTTATTCCTTATTTAGTGAATTCATTGTGCTAGTTCCCTACACTTGTACGACAACCATAAGAGAACATGCCCTTCTATGTATCACTATGACACTTACTTTTTCGAGTCAAAACCTATGGAGATCTCTTCATGAACATTTGCAAACCTTTAGCGATTATTGTGCACTGTCTCATTGTGTTTGGTTTTCTTCACACCCTCAACTTCTAAAATCAAGGACTATGTCATTATCCTGTTTGGAGAGTTTACTACCCTTGGTATCTCACCTTCTTGGCTAGATATGAGTGTTATTTGCCTTTTCCCTGGAGCGTCGTGTTAACTATTAGAACCATCTAACCAATTCATGATTTTGTCCCAATATCAAGATTTCATAGCTATTGAGTTTCACTCGTGAAAGGTAGAAATTAGATGACTTTGGATTTGTACATATCATGAACATGTTGATTTGAATGACAAATGGTCGTAATTTTTAGTTCCCTAATATATGATAAATTACCAAAAAGTGTTAAGTTGTCTAGAATATGGTAATCTCATAAGCGTTCAATTATTTTCATCCTTATAGGCTTGTGGCATAGATTCTGTGCGTCAAGTAATGTTAAGAGTGTAATTCAACTTCGTGTATTAGGACGAATGATCTTAAGGGGGGAAGGATGTAAGGCCCCGTAAAATTTTTGTGCATGAAACCTAGTAGCCGTGGTGCCATGGTCCGAATAATATGTTAGGAATGCGTAGAATCCTTCGCGGCGAGCACGCCCCAAATCGAGGGACATGACCGGCGCCTGACCGGGTAGCCCCAGTCAAGCGGACCATTCAGACGCTTGAAGATATGTTGCGGGCTTGTGTCTTGGATTTTAAAGGTAATTGGGATGAACACTTGCCACTGATAGAATTTGCTTACAATAACATCTATCATGCTAGCATTCAGATGGCCCCATTTGAGGCATTGTACGGGAGAAGATGTAGGTCGCCAATCGGGTGGTTTGAGGTAGGTGAAGCGGAATTGCTAGGGCCGGATATGGTGTACGAAGCTATGGAAAAGGTCAAGGTTATTCAGGAAAGAATGAAAACAGCACAGAGTCGTCAAAAATCCTATGCAGACGTTCGTCGAAGGGATTTGGAGTTTCAAGTCGATGATTGGGTGTTCTTGAGGGTATCTCCTATGAAGGGAGTCATGCGATTCGGAAAGAAAGGCAAATTGAGTCCTAGGTATGTCGGGCCATATCGGATCGTTCAAAGGATTGGTCAAGTTGCTTATAGGCTAGAGTTGCCTCCTGAGATGTCATCAGTGCACCCGGCATTCCACGTGTCCATGTTGAAGAAAGTGGTCGAAGATCCATCCACCATCATGCCAGTCGAAGCTATGGAGGTTAATGAAGATTTGTCATATGAAGAAGTTCCAGTTGCCATTCTTGATAGGCAAGTCCGTAAGTTGAGAAATAAGGAAGTTGCCTCTGTTAAAGTATTATGGCGAAGTCAACAAGTTGAGGAGGCCACATGGGAAGCAGAAAAAGAGATGAAGAAAAAGTAACCCCATTTGTTTGATCAAGCCTAGAAGAAATTAGGTGACCCTACTACTCCTAGTAACTGCCATCTTGTCCAAGTTGTTTCCCTCTTAGTATTAGTAAAGTCTCCTTCGTTTTATAATGAGATAAATGTGTTGTTGCCTTGGGTCACTTGAACCTTTCTTGATAAATGAAAGCCTTATAAAAGATTCATGTGTTAAATAAACAACTAATAGTAAGTGTAGATTGGTAATGGTTTGTTTGTGTGTACATAGTGTATTAAGATGGTTAAATAAGGTAAGAACTCATTGAAGTGATAAGTTTTTGTGCAATTGTAACAATGTGATAGAATATGTGCATTCGTTGAGGTAAGAAAGTGTATACCAGTTGTGGGAAGTGTTGTATTTGTGTATTGTTGTTTGGTATTGTGTTTCGGGGGCCCTCTGACAGGTGGATATGTCCATAATACAAAGGAAACTCTGGCGAAATTTTTCTAAAATATAAGAGTTAGTTAAATTTTGATTGTTTGCATATCATGTCTTTCAAAACCAACTCATTTTCAAAGTCCTCATTCGAGGACGAATGATCTTAAGGGGGAGGAGGATGTAAGGCCCCGTAAAATTTTTGTGCATGAAACCTAGTAGTCGTGGTGCCATGGTCCAAATAATATGTTAGGAATGCGTAGAATTCTTCGCGGTGAGCTTGCGAGCCGCGGTTCGGACCCTTGGTAGTGATTTAAGTTTCAAAAGTGTCAATTCTGCGGTCAGGAGTGCGACCGCAGATCTACTATGCGGACCGCATTCCTGCCACAGAGCTTAACAGTAGGTTTGCAAAATTTGGTGTTGAGAATGCGGTCGATATGCGATCGCATAACGGATCTGCGGACCGCAGATCTACCGCATAAATTCTCGAAGGTTTTGGGGTGGCAAATCTACGGTGCACTATGCGACCGCATATCAAGAATGCAGATCGCATTTTGGTCGCATTCCGTATCAGAACTTGTGTAAATTTTGAGGCAATTCCGCGGTCACTATGCGGACCGCATGTTGATTCTGCGATCGCAGATGCGACCGCAGAATTGACCCAGCCCAGAAATTTTATAAATTTCAACCCGACCTCTTCTTTAAAATAACGCCTTTCTCCTTCATTTTATCATATCATCTTACCAAAATTAGAGAGAGAAGAGAGGGGTTTTAGAGAGAGAAGTTCTTCATCTTCAAAGATTGTTCCAACCATTAAGTTCAAAGGATTCTAGGGCCAAGATTCAACTTCTCCAATCTTTAGAAGGTAAAAACCCTAACTATTTTTTCTCTAATTTTCAGTTTTAAAGTGGGTAAGGAGAGGGTTACATATAATAGCTTTTGAACTTGAGATTTTACACTCATGCATGATTATTAAACTTGTTTTCTTAGTAAAGAGGAAGTGAATAGGCGTAAGAGTCTGCAAAACAAGGTCGGCAAAGATAGGATAGCTTGGGTAAGCATAAAGTAGGAAGTTAACGGAAGAAAACTCGATACCAGGTATGTATGGCTAATTTTGATTCTTGTGAAATCGCCTATATGTGTGAAATTTGTTTGGTTCGAGTTAAATTGCCAAATTGTGTGAAATTCTTGTATGTTGTGTTGGATATTCAAAGTTGTTGTTGAACTATGAGTGATGTAATATGAGATTTGAGCCGAAAGATAAATGAGAGTTGAATTTGGTAAAAGAATTATGAATAATGGTTATGATGGCATATATGGTACCTTGTGGAAAAGAAACGAAACACTTGAGGTGTGGTAAGTTATTGAACATAACAATATGAATATTCTCGATTTTGGAACACTGTAACTTGGTTGTGATATTGGTTTGAGAAGTAATTGAGAACATGAACCAATGTGTAAGTGGCTTATTTGAACTTGTTGTAATTATGTGTAGTGCCTTTATCTGCTGTTCGTGATTGTTGTGTTTGAAAACTGTACGGTGGGATCGGGTTGCGCGCCGCAACATGAAGAAATAAGGTGTGGGTTGGGGTGATAAGGGCGGCCGAGTAATAAGGGTGGACGAGGTAATAAGGATGGAAAGCGATCGAAATCGCAAATGAAATTGAAACAAAATTATTGATATGAAATTGTGAAAGGAGACAACAGGAGAGTTTGCAACCTGGGGGGCACTGATTGCCCCTATGTTTGACTACTTGCAATTTATGTGGTTGATTGGTTGTTGTTCTATTTGTTGACCTTGAACGTGCTTGTGTTGAGGCTTATCTGAAATGAGTAAAAGGTGGGAATCACAGTTAGTTAGCTTAATTGATTTCTAGATGTAATCTATTGGCTGTCTTGTTATCGTGATCCTTGTTTAGTGGCTTGAGTTTACTTGGGACAAAGTTTGTCCATACATACCAAGTACAATTCAAGTGTACTGACGTCCCTTTTGCCAGGGACGCTACATTCGTGTTATGATTGTAGGTGGATCAGTAGCAGGCACTTCAGCTCATCGGCAGTAGTATCCTTCTCCTTCCACTGCCCGTTTTGGTGAGCCCCTTTCTTCCTTGGGGCCCTGTGTGGTTCACTCCACTTTCGTTTAGATTTCATTTTGGTTTGTAAGGTATAGACGGAGCCTTGTTACCGGCAAGTATTGTATTCCCCTTTTTGTATCCTAGAGGCTCTGTAGACATGTAAACTGTGGGACTCCAGTCTTATGTATATATTATGTTATGTCGGGCGTTGTAAAAACTGCAAACTTGTTAATGGATCACTCGTATGGTTTTATTTGTTTATTGTGAAATCATTCATGGTTAGTAAGATATTTGGTTAATGAGAAACAATCAACACAGGGGTAACACGTGGGAATGAAAGGCACCCAGGTCCGCTTGACTGGGGCTACCCGGTCAGGCGCCGGTCATGTCCCTCGATTTGGGGCGTGACAAACTAATAAGGATGGAAGCGATCGAAATCGCTATTGAAAATTGATATAAAAATCATTGATGTGAAATTGTGAAAGGAGACAAGCAGGAGAGTTTGCAACCTGTGGGGCACTGATTGCCCCTTTGTATGACTACTTGTGTTTTACGTGATTGAATTGTTGTTGTTCTACTTGTTGATTCTTAAACGTGCTTTGTGTTGAGAATTATCTGAAATGAGGAAAAATGTGGAAAACATGGTTGGCCGGCTTAATTGATTCTTGATGTAATTCATTGGCTGTATTATCATCGTGATTTCTTGTTAATGGCTTGAGTTTACTTGGGACAAAGTTTGTCCATACATACCAGTACAATTCCAGTGTACTGACGTCCCTTTTGCCGGGGACGCTACATTCGTATTATGATTGTAGGTGAATCAGTAGCAGGCACTTCAGCTCATCTGCAATAGTATCCTTCATCTTCCACTGCCCGTTTTGTGATCCCTTTCCTTCTTTGGGGCCCTGTGTGGCTCATGCCACTTCTGTTTTAGACTTTGTTTTGGAATTTTTTTTAAGGTATAGCCGGAGCCTTGTTACCGGCAAGTATTGTATCCTCCTTTGTAATCCTAGAGGCTTCGTAGACAGTAAACTGTGGGACTATGGCCTATATATGTATATGTATATGTCGGGCGTTGTAAATTGTAACTTGTTAGTAATGTTAATAATGTGGTTATGTTTGTACAATGTGAATTCAGTTATAATTGGTAAGATCTTTGGCTTATGAGTAATAAACAACACAGGGGTATCGCGTGGGATAGAAAGGCACCTAGGTCCGCTTGACCGGGGCTACCTAGTCAGGCGCCGGTCATGTCCCTCGATTTGGGGCGTGACAAACTTGGTATCAGAGCCTAAGGTTTTTAAGTGTCCTAGGATGTCTCTGAGCCGTGTCTAGTAGTGCCCTTCTTATCGGTGTGTTGTCGACCACATCATATAAGTTGGGGGCTGCACGGGCATTTAGGAATTTACCCATTTCTTTGATATTACAGATCATGCGATATGGCTCAAGATATGGAGCTAATTTCCTCTCTAAGTATTACCCTCAATATTGGTAATTTTGATACCATAATCTGTGAATTTGAAGCATGTAAGGTGAGATTTATCTCACCATTGAGTCCAAGTGGATCACCCAATGACTTGTTAGAAGAATGTGTTGAGCCATGGAGTGATTGCTAGAACTTGTTGTTAAGGAGAGTACCCTTGTTCCTACTAATGTCACTGCACCACCAGATCATGTAGTATATCATCAGTATGTATGGCTAAAACCCCGTCTCTTAGAAATTAAGCTTCCATGGTGTCCGCGTAAATGTTGTAGGTTCAAAATATAATTGATGCAGTATTCATTTTGTTATGTTAAGCGAATTATTGTTGTGAAAATATATGTGGGAGGTACTTCTTAATTTGTTTAATATACTATTCTTGGTAGATGAGGATATGTAAAGAATGTGAACTATGTGCTAAAATGCCTAGACTTGAAGTCAAGTTTAAATTGATATATTGATGCCATATATTGTGAGAAAACTTGTTATGGTTGATTCCTCCAAAATGTTCTTATGTGTACCAAAGGTATTTGATTGATTGTGTCTAGTTGTTGGTAACATATAAAGAATGTGTAAGACTAAATGTTGGATTTTAGTTGTGATTGATACTTTACATGAATTGGTGTTGTGACCCGATGTTTGTGAAAGATGCATTCCAATATGATAAAGGTGCTATTATTGACAACTTAAAATGGGTGCAAGGAATATGAATCATGTATTGAAATGCGAAGGCCTTAAATTGAAATTGGAGCAGCATATATTAAATAAAACTGTGTGAAGTCCTCTTTGCATAGAGATGTTGAAATAAGTCAAATGTTTTTGAGAAATAGAGTATAGACAATGTGTCAAAAACTCGAAATGAAATTTTACCTGGCGATACTTGTCACATGAGAGAATATGAAACGGATTATGATGTTGATGTGAAATATGCGGAAATGATGTGAAATGTGGGGAAGTAGAGACTGTGTTATGGAATGTGGCCTAGTGACAAGTCTGATGTGATAATTATGGCCCCAAGAGCCGACAGACTAATATACGTAAGAATGGCATGATTCTTTTATTCGATAATATGGTGAACATCTAAAGTGTTTGATTTGTACATGTGATTTTCTTATTATTGTATGAAGCGTGTAGGTGAATAATTTGATATGTGAACCCTATGGAAGTGCTATGAAATGCGGCCTAGAGGTATAGAAATTATGTGAAAGCTATGTGATCTCTTTCTATTTGGTAATGTGATGATTGTTTAAACTTTTTGTTAAACCCTTATGATTTCCTTGTCCTTGCATAGATATATTCTTAAAAAGAATCCAAATTACAAAACAGTTCATGCACATGCATACTCTTTGAATGAGACGTATTATCTACAAAGTCTCCCTATCATAGTTCTATTGTTCACAACCTCCTATGGAATTGAGCTCTATAATTATGTTCCAGAATTGAGTTATAGCACTATCTGATACTTCCTACTTGCTTTTCCTAAATTCTCAACAAAGGACTATTCCAGATGAATTTCTTATAGAAATGTCTCATTTAAATTGACAACATCTGCTCACTTGTGCCTATACATGCACCATCGTAAAATTTGTACATGTGGTGTCAAGTTCCATCCAAAGTATCCAAGATTTGTGATCCTTCTCGAGTCACTCTTTTACTTAGTTGTGTGTGTCTTATATGGCTTGATCAACCAATCTACCCTCTTACGAGTAACATCATGAAACCTTTTCACCGTCTAGTAACATATATGCACATCTCAGTGCCTATCATATAAGTGCATATCAATTGAAATGGTCACCGTGTGCATAAGTTCTCTCTAAAAAAAATTGAGATCCTCACATCCCCATCATAGATATCTTGTGTCGCCATGGTTTTCGTGCGCACTTGGGACATCTCGCAGTAAGTAGCTCACTCTGTCCTAGTATTGTGGTTGCTCCTGGCATGGTCATATATTGCAGTGGGGAGTTAATATAGTAGAAGTGTGACCAGCTTATAACCAATGATTATTTTCTCTTTATGTCTCACAATGTGTTAAATTTATTCCTTATTTAGTGAATTCATTGTGCTAGTTCCCTACACTTGTACGACAACCATAAGAGAACATTCCCTTCTATCTATCACTATGACACTTCCTTTTTTTCAAGTCAAAACCTATGGAGATCTCATCATGAACATCTGCAAACCTTCAACAATTATTGTGCACTGTCTCATTTTGTTTGGTTTTCTTCACACCCTCAACTTCTAGAATCATGGACTATGTCATTGTCATGTGTGGTGAGTTTTACTACCCTTGGTATCTCACCTTCTTGGCTAGATATGAGTGTTATTTTCCTTCTCCCTGGAGCGTCGTGTTAACTATTAGAACCATCTAACCAATTCATGATTTTGTCCCAATATCAAGATTTCCTAGCTATTGAGTTCCACTCGTGAAAGGTTGAGATTAGATGACTTATAATTTTTGTACATATCATGAACATGTTGATTTAAATGAAAAAAAATGGTCATAATTTTTAGTTCCCTCATATATGTTCAATTACCAAGAAGTGTTAAGTTGTCTAGAATATGGTAATCTCATAAGCGGTTCAATTCTTTTCATCCTTATAGGCTTGTGGCATAGATTATGTGCGTCAAGTAATGTTAAGAGTGTAATTCAACTTCGTGTATTTTGAATCCCATATCACATTCAAGGTGCTAGAGTATTCCTATTCGGGGTCGACGGATTTTCCCTACACTTTAGAAATGTGTGGTTCATGTACTTGGGTATTCCTCCTTAATGATTCTTATTTTCCATGTACTACTTACTCCTATGCCTCACTTGTGTATTAATTGAGGTAGTCACAGTGATTAACCATGTCAGTATTGTTAGTAGTAACATTTTGTGTCTCTTAGTATACGACCTCATAAAGTACTCTATCCAGTGCATTAATGGATTCCAGAAGAACTCCAGCCTGATTTTGAACTCTGTTGTTCCTCGTTGTATTAGATCATTGGGTATTGTAATTTCAGACAAGTCAAAGATAAAGCTTCATAGTGTGATCACATATATATTGGATAGATAAAGTTATGGTCAGCTTATGGTATCACATCTTAGGGTAACTATTAAAGGTCATCAAGGGTTTAGTGTGAGTGTACCCCTAAAAATGTTATGTGAGTTGATAATAAAGGTGACATGACTGTATTACACATTAGGTTGCAATAGGTGTATGGTATTCCCCGTAATTGTTCCTCATGTACTTTGTGTTTCCATATGCTTATGTTTAAGAATATAGTGATAAAAAAATGTGTGGGTACGAATTGACTTGATTGAACTATATGATCATGATGCACTACTAGCATGACTCATGATGGCTTGAATTCATATGGACTGTTGATTGAAATGAAATTATATTATTGTTGATGAACACCTTTGCGATTATATTAATGGCTGGTAAGAACTATTATGAACATATGATTGTTTGTTTCCTATGAACTGACATCCTTGATGGTATGATGCCAAGTTATGGAATTGTGGATTATTGTTGTATCATGAATTGCAATATCCAGTGGAGTGTAAATTGTACAGTGGAAGTTATCAAAAGGTAAAGTCAATGGATAGTTATTTCATGCAAGATGTTTATCTGTCATCCTTGTGATGTATATTTGGGAGTTGATATTTTTTTGTAGAGGGTGTCATGACAATGCTTGTAAATCGATAATGTCATCTGGAAGGCTAAATATGTCGTGGAAGGAAAACATTTTTGCTTGATTAAATACCAGTTAGTTTTGACTTGGAATGTACCATATAGGTATTTTGATGTAAAACTGTGCAGTCCATGTTCTGGTATCCATATGTTAATATAGTGCTTATAATACTGGGATTAGGATTGTAGATATATACATTGCGGTGCTATGTACAGCTGTGCATGGGTTGTTGAGACGAGTTTGGTGATTCCCTGACAGGTGGATAGGCCTAGTTACAAAGGAGACTTTGCCGAAATTTCTGAAAAATTTGGTAGTTAGTGAAAATTTTGAAATTGGAGGTAGGGTAGAAAAATATATGTGATGTTAAAGTGTTTGGGAAAGACTATACTCCTCATTCGAGGATGAATGATCCTAAGTGGGGGAGAATGTAAGGCCCCAGAAAATTTCGCTAAGTAATATAGGATTCTGTGGTGCCACGTAGGCTAATTATTATATTTTATGTGCTATGAACATGATGGACATCAATTAGACTTGCTAAATATGAGTATGAGTCTTATGGTAAGTCATATGAGGTCCAAATGGAAGCCCAAGTGTATGCCAAATGGGAAAGTTTTCGAAATAGGCCAAAATTCCAAATGGATTTGGACAAGGCTCCACTTCAAAGGATCATATATAATTGTGTATAAGGTTTTATGTGGTGAATAACATATCAAATGAAACCCTTTGAGTCTAGTTTCTAACGCTTTAAACCGTTCGTTATTTGGACATTCCTACACAAAGTTATGATCAAATTACCAAAGGCTGGAAAATGCCTGTCTTGTGTCAAATGTGCGACCGCATTTCCTGTCGCATTGTTAACTCTGCGGTCGCATTTCTGTCGCAGATTGAACCAGTGAAGCCCAGTTTTGGGTACCAATTTTGCGGTGCATTGTGCGGCCAACATGTTCATTCTGCGGTCCATTCTGCTATAGCATAATTGACATCGCTGGTTTAATTTTTCTATTTTTATAACCCGACCCCATTTTAATATATAGGCTTTGGGGTTCATTTTGGGGTCATTTCTTACTGATTTTAGAGAGTGGTGAGAGCATTTTAGAGAGAGAAGGAGGAACCCAATATTTAAATCATCCAAATCTTGCATCAATCTTCAAGAATCAAGAACCCAATAGCAAGTTCTTCATCTAAGAGGTAAGATTCTATACCCTAGGGTTTTAATTTCGAGTTTTTGTGTATAAGATGAGTTATTGAGGTATGATTCTTGGGTTTATTAGTATTGTGTATACATGCATATACAACTTAGGTTTATGGGAAGATTGTTTAACTTAAATAAGTAAGATTGGGTTAGGGAAAGAAGGAAATCTTGAAAAGGGGATTTAAAATCAAGATGCTCAACTAGTATTTGATAAAATGCTCAAATGAGCTAGTTTCATGAATATCTTTCTAATATATGTTTAATTTTGTTATGTCTCATAGTAGATTGGAATTGCTAGAGTTTTTGGAGTGTTGTAGTAACTTAAGGAAAGCTCAATCGAGGTATGTATGGCTAATTTGATTCTTGTAAAATCGCCCATATGTGTGAAATTATTTGGCATGTGTTAATTTGAGAAATTGTATGTGATTCTTTGATGTCATTGTTGGGTATTCAATTGATGATTGAACTACATGTGGTATGGTATGAAATATGAATTGAAAGATGACAAGGGAATTGGAATTGGTAAAGAACTGAGAACAATTGTTGTGGTGGCATATATGGTTTATTGTGGAAAGAGATGAAACACTTGAATTGTGGTAAATTGTTGAACATACTTGTGTGTGTACTCTTGAATATGGTAACTTAGTTGTGATATCAGTTTGAAAAGTATTTGAGAATGTGAATCGAATTGTAAGTTGCTTATTTGAATTTGTTGTAATTGTGTGTAGTGCCTTATTTGCTATTTGTGATTGTTGTGTTTGAAACTGTACAGTGGAATCGGGTTGCGCGCCGCAACATGAAGTAATAAGGTGTGGGTTGGGGTGATAAGGGTGGCCGAGGTAATAAGGGTGGACGAGGCAATAAGGATGGAAGCGATCGAAATCGCTATTGAAAATTGATATAAAAATCATTGATGTGAAATTGTGAAAGGAGACAGCAGGAGAGTTTGCAACCCGTGGGGCACTGATTGCCCCTTTGTATGACTACTTGTGTTTTACGTGATTGAATTGTTGTTGTTCTACTTGTTGATTCTTAAACGTGCTTTGTGTTGAGAATTATCTGAAATGAGGAAAAATGTGGAAAACATGGTTGGTTGGCTTAATTGATTCTTGATGTAATTTATTTGGCCGTCTTATCATCGTGATTAATTATTTAATGGCTTGAGTTTACTTGGGACAAAGTTTGCCCATACATACCAATACAATTCCAGTGTACTGACGTCCCTTTTGCCGGGGACGCTA